>APFE031574359.1:4166-18345 GCA_000404065.3 Pinus taeda | reverse complement strand
CCGCATGTAGCCGCCACATCTCTTCTTAGAGATAAGCTACCATCGCCCTTGCTGGTTTATTTCCACTTCTGTTTGTAAGCATATTTCAGTATTTTACAGTAATGAAATATTTCCGCTACATATCTATATTTATGGTTATCTCTTTATGGTTATGTTGTTGTGGATAGGTTCAGCAAAATGTGTATTTTGATACCTTGTAATTAGCAGATTATAGCTTAACAAACTACAAAACTGTTCTTTGAACATGTATGGGATCATTTTGGATTACCCACTTCCATTCTATTTGATCGAGACACTCGATTTCTGGGAAATTTTTGGTCAAGTCTGTGGGAACTAATGGAAACTAAACTGAAGAAAAGCACATATTTCCATCCACAAATTGATGGCTAGACTGAAGTAGTTAACATGACAATGATCCAGTTGCTTAGAGGATATTGTAGTAAACATCATAAGGTTTGGGTTGAACATTTGTGTTATGTGCAGCATGCTTACAATAGAGTGAAACATTCTTCTACATAGAGATCTCCTTTTGAGACATGTTTTGGTTTCACACCAAGGTCACCTTTGGATTTCATCTTTGGTAAAGACACCACAGTTGAGGGACACAATGATGTGGACAAGGCAACTAGGTTCATTGAAAAAATCCAAGAGATCCACCAGGCAGTACAAGAATAGCTAGAATCGAGCCAAGCCAAATACCAGGCAAGGCATGAAAAGCATTGGATGGAGCATAGTTTCAAAGTTGGAGACGAATTTTGGTTGTACATCAGCAAAGACAGAATTCAAGGTGAAGGTAAAAAGGTAAAGCCTATCAGGTACGCACCTTTCAAGATACTTGAGAAGATTGGTGAGAATGCTTTTCGCCTTGATCTACCAACTTACATGCACATCTACTCAGTTGTAAATGTAGATTGCTTGAGACTATTTGAACCTTCACTAATTGAGGATCCCGAAGAGTGGAATCAATTGCCTTCTATTGATGACCTGCTACCTGAATATATTAATGAATTGCAGGAAGACACAGTTCTGGACAGGGAGGTGAGGATGATGCATAGGGGAGATGTTGAGTACCTCAGAGTTGGGCTCAAGGGTTCAAAACCAAGTAGCGCAAAGTGGATAGATATTGGACAAGTGAGTCAATTGTAACCTCACTTAGTCGATGCTTGAAAACCAACTTTTGGTGGTCCAAAAGCTTTTTCAGTGGGAAGGCTGTGAGCCAAATTGGATCCATGAAAATTTCAATGTTCTATGACTGTATCAAATCATGACAGACTTCAAAAACTTGTGAACAATGAGCTATTAGGATGACCTCTAGACAGTGGTAGTTTGTAGCCAGCAAGGAACAATGAGGACCTCGGTCAAAGAATGCTGACTAAGGCCCATGGAGACTGCACAGGATGCAAACTAGTAGTTATGAAGTCTGAATCAGAAAACAGAGGCTATTTTTGATGCACGCTGGGCAAAACCCATTGAATTGGAAAGGCCTCGAAGCACTTGGTCATAAGGGAAGCTACAAAACCGTGGGAAAATCTCTAAAGTTAAAGGTGGGTCCCACCCTCCAATATCAGTAGAATATCAGAGGTGTTTTGGGCAATAATTAGAATTGTCAAGAGACCTAGCAATGCCATACAGTGAATGACACGTGTCTGACATATGAGAGAGACTACATCTCATCGTGGCTAACATCCGAGTAAGTCAACTGCATGATAAGAGCAAACATCATAGGATTTGGCGGATCCAGATCTAACAACAGAGGATGTGCCCGATGGGAAAGTGGATCTGGAGGGAGAATTAAGCGATGACATATAAAATTCTAAAGTCCGATTTGACCGCTGAGCTGGCAGATGAATTATTACACAGAGTAACTGAAATACCAAATCGTTTGAGGAAGAGTTGGCACAGTTCATGAAAGGACAAGGGACCACTTCCTTGTGAGACATTACATAGTGGTGATGACGTAGAGGCAGGGAAATCCAAGCAAATAATAAGAGGCAATCTGAAGGGGCAGAAGTGGAAATGAACATTCATGAGACGTATTGGCTTTAAGCCATGAACAGACAAAGAACGAAAAAGGGAAGAAAGAAAAAAGAATTGTCAGAAAGAAGAGAACAGTGAAGAAGGAGACATAAGAGACAAAAGAAGATGTATAAAGCTTAGTTGATCTGTAGAGCTAAGGCAACATCGAGAAAACAGAAGGCTTGAGAGGTTCAAGCAATCCCTGTGAGGATATCTGTCAGGAACTGAGTACCAAATTGGACTCATCCCATCAAGACCAGTTGAGGTCGAGACTTGGTAAGGGGGAGTATATGCACTCTAGTGGCTTGGAGAATCTAAGAACCACCCTACTAAGCACCATCTGTTTCAAGAGACTCAAAGGGAGATCCTTATTGTAAAAATTCTTCTTAAAGACACAATAAAAGAAGGCCACCACTAAAAGCTAGATCGGAGACGTAGCCCAGGAGGATTGGGTGAACTCCTTATTAATTTGTTGTGTTCTTGTATTTGCTTACTGTGTTTCTCTTACTATTTTCCAGTGTCTGTGTATTTTGCAATCTTTTCGATCTGTTGCCTAAGATAACATAGACACACACCAACACATGAGTCTATCATACTTTCATTCATTAATTAATTAACTGAGGTCAGTCACGAATGATTTTCAGATCACTGTACTTGTATGGTTAGTATATTTTATAGACTACTTGTTGAATTCATTTGGTCATTGTTACATTACAAGTATTGTTGAATTTGATTAGTTTCTTCAATTTGTGCATAACTTTAACAATAGCTTTAGAAACATAAAGAAATATAGAAAAGTGTGATAATAGGTGGATCTTTCTTCATTCCTCCCTTTAGGGACCATGGATTGAGGAAAAACCCTCATTCATTCTAGAAAGATTGTATTATGGTTTCTTATGAAATTTAGGGTTTTTTTGCTAGCTAGGTTAACATCCTTCAAGTTTCAAAAATAGGTTGTAGTTGTCATTTCTGATATCTTCAACTTTGTATTAGATTTCATGGTGTTTTCACAATAGGTTGTAAACATTTCCATGCATGAACTAGGTAAACAATGAAATATTTCTCTCCTATGTTGATGTAAACCTCTCTTGTTTTGATATGATTTAAGGGTAACTGCCAACAATGATGTGTATATTGCAGGAGTTTCAACAGGAAGGAAGACCTCATAACAACAACCTTAGCCTAACCTTACCTATACATGATCGCCAAAAGCCACTAATTCCATAATCCAAGTTACATTTCACAAGGACAACTTCCCATGCTTGTTGAGAAAATCCAACCATCATACAACTTTGGTTTGAGTTCTAAGGGAGTCCTAACCACTTCCTTGCCTTATTATTTCCCACACATACCTTCCCTAAGCCACATAACATTGTCCAAATCAATCCTTATGCTTCCAACCTATTCCTGTAGGAAACAAACAGATCTTGTATGTGAATTAGGACATCCTGTAGACATCCTATAAGATGACCTATAGTGGCCTATTTTGAGCTTGATTTGTGAGAAGTGCATCATGAAAGGTAGGAGAAGAACCCTTCTTGTCCCCCAAGCCATCTAACCCATAAAAACCTTCTCTCTCCACAGGTAACTCACCTACCATACAATCAAGAAGGATTAGCATTCATGTTTTAACAAAAAAAAGGACAAAAAGAAAAAGGTTGATATGCTTATTCATATGCACAAGAGTTATGTATTTGGTTAGATTAGATTGCATGCCTAGGTTAGTTAGGGTTTCAAGTGTGTTAGCTTAGAATTATTCTGAATCAAGGTATCTTCACAAATAGCTAGATGAGTTGTGTGTTTTAACTATCTATTTTGGTATTTCTTTACTGCAGTAGGTAACATTTCAATTCTCTCAATTAGGGTAAAATTCTCCTTTCTCAAATTCGTAATGAAACTTCTTCGAAATCAATAGAAGGTTGGTTTGAGAAAACCTAGTGGTTTATCACCTAGCTCAGTAGTGAAAAAGAGTGGACCCATTGCATCTATTTCTGTATACAACACTGTCACCTCCAAGTTTTTATCAACCCTGGGTTGACGAGGTAAAGTTGGTAACCCCAAGAATTGCAACATTCATGCTGCAATACTGGTGCTTATCACTTTTTGGTATCATTACCGTGGAGCTGTTTGATTAGATGTGATTTCTTCTTTCCTTCTTCCATTTCTTATCTCTTCCATTCTTCCATTAGTTTCATTTTTGCAAAGGTATTTGTAAGTTGGTTTGCTTTCCTTTCCATTCTGCAAGTGATTTCATTCGGTAGTTAGTTTCAATTCAGTTGTCTTTTCTATTCTGCAATTAGTCTTAAAGCTTGAAAAAGAAAACCACTTCTTTCATGCCTCGTAGGAGTAGGGATAACTTATGGAAATTTCTACCAAATACCCCAACCACTTCAAATAGCCAACCTTCCCTCTTCATCGGTGGCGATGACTTAGATGACCCCTTAGACAAGCAAGCATATATTTTTGAAGAGCCTATAGTGGAAGAAGAAGAAACCATTCCAACTGACCTAATTGCTAAAAATATAAATGAAAGGGGAGATAAAGAAAGAGTTGAGGGTGATTTTCTTATCAGAGAAACCAATGGGGATGCCAAGATGAAGAACATAAACCTGTCTACTCTTCCTCATTTCCATGGCCTGAGCTCAAAAGATCCAGATACTTTCTTGTTTAAATTTGTTGTCATATGCAAAACTTATGACTACACCAATAATGATCAGAAGTTGAAATTATTCCCATCCAATCTCAAGGATGCAACTTTGCGATGGTTCATGGGTTTACCTGGGTATAGTATCACCACCTGGGCTCAAATGCAACAAGCTTTTAGCAAACAACTATAGGGATTACTGCATGTCCAAAGACACTAAAGAGGAAATTTTTAGAATGACCTTGGGGCATGATGAGTCCTTAGAGGATTATGAGGAAAGATTATAGCTTAGCTATAAAAGGGCCAGGTGCACACTTGATCCTAAGTCACTTAAGCTAGTCCTACAGAGGGGTATCAAAGAATATATCTTGGATACCCTAAACTTGTTATCAGGAGGGGACATCTACCAGCTACCGTATGGAGATATCAAGACTTTCTTTAAGAACCATTCTAAGGTAGTTAGGAAAAAGGGTAGGGGTAGTCAAACAACAGTCAACTCATCCTCTTCCAACAAATCTATAAAAAGTAAAATTGGAAACACGTTGGAATATTTTAAGAGTGAAATGTTGCAAACCCTTACCCTACAGATGGACACTACGCAAATTAAGAGGAGGAAGGAGGAAGTAGAGAGATAATTATCCATCTTATCCCTAGATTCACAAGGAGGTACCCTAGGAATAAATGTCCATTAAACCTTATATAAATCTACTCAGTCTATGAAGAAAAGCACTCCAAAGACAAGTTCCCTTCTCTGCATAGACTAAAAGTTGTGTATCAAGGAATTGAAGGGATGATTGAACAACTTTGCTACATAAATCAAAGGAGGGCTCATGGGCCCCAACCAAACCCAAACCTAGACAGTAGACAAGCACAAAAGGTCTATAGTGGAGAGACATCCTACCCTACTTATGCTCTAGAAATTCAGGAAATCAACCTTAGATCTGGGAGAGTGCTCTTCGATAATCAACCTCCATCTCCACCTAGGAAGAGTGAGGAAGAAAGAGAGGAAAGTATGCCTAGAGTGAATCGACCACCCTTTCTTAAAAGATTAACTCATCCAGTCTAGCCTACCCCATAAGAGAATTAACTTCTAGGTGTGTCAGAATACCACTTCTCCAAGCTATTAAGGATGTGCCTATTTACAAAAAACAGATTAAAGGGAAGTGTTTCAAACATCTAGGGACACGAAAAAGAGACACCCCCACCATTAATGTTATTGGATAGTTGTCAGACATAATGTTCGGACAACTCATTTTATCGAAGTATTTCGACCATGCAATCCCTATAGTAGATCTACACATCATTGGCACCATTGTCCTACATACCTTGATTGATCTTGGGGCTGACATTAATGTAGTTACTAATGACACCATGCTAAAGTTGAATCTCCAAGGTTCACTAAGAAAGACCACGATAGTCTTGTAGCTTGAAAAATGATCCACAGTAGCCACTCAAGGGATTGTTGAGGATGTGATGGTCTCCATTGACTCTTGGGAATACGCTGGAGAATTCTTAGTTCTCCAGCCTAAGATCAAATTTAGTGTTTATCCTCTCATACTTTGGAAGCCTTGGTTAGCCACTACCAATCCCTACATCTACTGCAGAGCTAGACACATGACTATAAAAAAGGGCATATATCCAAGGAGTTGGTAATGTACCATCCTTCTTATCCATCTTTAGAATATGATTTACCTTTATGGCTAGAAGAGGAGGAAGAATATGAAGCCTACTCTATCCAACTCTACACCCTAGAAACATCCATGGGAGGAGGACAACTTGATGAAGATGATTTGATTAAACACATCCTTCAAAATCCAACTCCCAAAACCTTGTCTCTAAATTAATTAGTGAAGGAAGTGAAGAACAACCATTGAATTGATATATACTTAGTTGATTGAAACCTTACTTGTTTAAGAACAATAGAATTCATCCCTAAAAGAACACTGAAAACCAACCCCTCTCTTTCTAGACACCAAGAAGAAGAGTTATGTAATATTCTAATAGAGTGTTTGGATGCCTTCTCTTGGAATTACAAGGGGATGAAGAGGGTGCACCACTCAGTGTGTACTCACCACATTTATATCAAAGAATGTTGCAAACCAGTCTGACAACCCCAAAGGAGAATGAATCCATCTATCAAGGTTAAAGTTAGACAAAAGTTGAAAAAGTTGTTGGATGCAAGATTCATCTACCCCATCTTAGACAATGAGTGGTTGTCTCCTTTAGTGCTGGTTACAAAGAAAAATGGAAAGTGGAGGATTTGTGTTGATTACAGAGAATCAAACAAAGCAACAAAGAAGGACCATTTCCCTCTACCTTTCATTGACCAAGTGTTAGATGGTATGGGAGGGAAATTTTTTTTATCTTTCATAGATGGGGTTGAACGGGTACAATCAAATCTAGATTAGCCCAAAAGACTAGGATAAAACTACCTTCATCTATCCTTAGGAAACTTTCACTAATAGGGTCCTTCCTTTTGGTCTATGCAATGCCCCTGCTACTTTCTAGATGGCAGTCATGAGTATCTTTTTAGAGCTAGTCCATGACGCACTAAAAATTTATATGAATGAATTTACACAATATGTGTGATTTCTAGGAGGCTCTGTCTAACTTGGGTAAGGTTCTAAACAAATGCATTGAAATGAAACTATCCCTTAGTGACAAAAAATGTGAGTTCTTGATGACTACAGGGACTGTTTTAGCTCACTGAATATCTGAGGAAGGACTACAAGTAGACCTAAATAAGGTAGCCATCATCAAAAGGGTCCTGACTCCATAAAAATAGAGGGATGTCAGAAGTTTTTTAGATTGAGTTGGATACTGTAGGAGATTTATGAAAGATTTCAGCAACTTAGCTTATCCTTTATTTGGGTTATTGGCAAAAGACAAGTTGATAAGATGATTACTGCACCTATTCTCCGAGGACCAAATTGGGCTCTTCATTTCCATATACATGTTGATGCCTCTCACAAAGCTATAGGACCAACTATAGGCCAGATAGATGACAAGCTACGTTATCCCATTTACCTCATCAGTGAGAATCTGTCGAAAGCTGAGCTAAACTACATACTGACTAAAAAGAGCTCCTAGATGTTGTGCATTCATTGAATAAATTTAGGCATTACATTACTTGTTACCAAACATTTGTACATAATAACCATGCTGTAGTTAAATACTTGATGAATAAACTTGATGTAAATGCCCAGATTATTAGATGGTTACTTTTATTGCAAGAGTTTGATTTAACTATTATTGATAAGCATGATAAGGAGAATGTTGTTGTAGATTTTCATTCCATATTGAATTTTCCTATAGGGGAGGAAGGAACAGTTGATGATTAGTTACCAGATGAACATTTATTTGCCATTTCAGTTCCGTGTCCATGATTTTCTGACATAGCAAACTACTTGGTCTTTGCATAATTTACACCAAACTTGTGATCCAAGGAAAAGAGTAGGATCATAAGAAAGAGTACCCCATTCACCTAGATTAGGGGCAATATTTTCAAGGTAGGTTCGATAAAATTCTAAGAATATGTGTGAGGGAGGGGGAAGTCTTTGACATCCTTCTATCCTGCCATGATGAGCCTTGTGGAGGTCACATTACAACCAAAAGAACAACATTCAAGGTACTACAAGCTGGTCATTATTGGCCTGCTCTTCACCAATATGTGAGGAGGTATTTCAGTTAGTGTGATCGGTGCCAAAGAATGGGTAAACCTACCCCAAGGGTTGATATGCCTCTACAACCTCAAGTGACTCTTGAGCCATTTGACAACAGTACATCATTGTGTGCACTAACTAATTAACCAAATGGGTTGAAGCCAAAGCCATCAAAGTAGCAACACAAGAAAAGGTGGCTGATTTCTTAAGGTAAATTTTGTTTTATAAGTTTCATTACCCTAGAGAATTGTTCACTAATCAAGGCAATCAATTTACATCTAACATAACTGAAAATTTGTTAAGCCAACTGATCTGATTTTGGATCCTTAAACTCTCTTAAAGCTATCCGAACTCTATAAAAGCTCACGCCAAAATTTAATGTCTTATGGATGTCGAAGTCTACCAGAAATAACCTCTGAACAACAATAATTTGTAGCCAACACAGAGCAACGAGGACCTTTAGTCAAAGCACATTGATCATTGGCCCATGGGGACTGTGCATGGTGCAAAAATGGCAATTAGGATGCTTAGACTAGAAAATAGAGGTTGTTTTTGATGTGTGATTGCTGCAATCACACATCACAGGGTAAAACCCCTCGAAATGATAAAGCCCCAAGAACTCGGTCACAAGGAAAGATAAGAAACCGTGGGAAAAGCGCTAAAACTGAAGGCAGGTTCCGCGCTCCAAAATCGACGAAATATCAGAGGCATTTTTGGTGGTAAGCAAGTTTACCAGAGGACCCAGGGATTCCATATGTTGATTGATTCCTGTCCGGCGGATGAGAGAGAAAACCACTCTCATCGTGGGCCAGCATCCAAGCAAGTCAACCGCATGATAAGAGTGATAACCGTAGGATTTGGAGGCCCCAAATCTAATAGCAGAGGTTGTGCTCGATGGGAAACTAGATTCGACAGAGAAAATAAGCTTCGGCACATAAAGGTTGAAGTCTGATTGGACCGCTAAGTTGGCAGATGATTCATTTCAGAGAGTAACTGAGGTAATGAATTGCTTGAGGAAGAGCTAGCTTAGCTCGTGAGGAGACAAGTGGCCACCTTTCTGTGAAGCTTTATAGTGATGTTGATGCAGAGCAGGGAATTCTAGTAGATAGGGGTAGGTGATCCAAAGAGCCAGGAGAGGAAGCAAACAGTCATGAGACAGATTGGAGTTAAGCCACGAACAAAAGGAGAGTAAAAGGGGAGAAAAAGAGAGTAGCCAAAGAAGTAGTAAGCAGACCTGGAAGCAAGGAAACTAGAGTCGAGCTCACTGTAATAGGTGGAGCCACCAAAGATTGGAGGCTGAATAGTGAGAGGATGCTGAATGCACAGAGAGTCCTTGGTGTCACTCCGAGGTCAAGTGAAAAGCCACAGAGCTCAATTGACAACAACATATTGTTGTTGGAGTTGCTTGGAGGTCGAGTGACTCATAGAGGTGTGCAAAGGCCAGGAGAAATAGCTTAGAGAAGCTAGAGCCAAGAGCCAGAGCAAGTGCTAGAAGCAAGAGCTGAGAGCCAGAACCAGAGCCTGAGCCATAAAGCCAAAGCTAGTGCTACAAAGCTAAGGAGCTCCAAGAGCCAAGGGATAATATGGTGTTTTGAGCCCAATGTTCCTATATAAAAAATTGGATTTAAGTTTAGCACTTGTAAAAGAACTATTGCCATAATCACAAAGAGCCTAATCAAGTTGATTAGAGCTCAAGGAGACGTACCCCAAGATATTAGGCTGAACTCCATATTATATTTGTGTCTTATGTTTTTGTTTTTACTGTTGCTTTCGCTAGTGTTAGATGCACACACACACACACACACACACACACACACACATATATATTAAAATTTTATAAATATATATATATATATTAGTTAACTACCTCCCCATATTAGCACAAATGACAGATTTTAAAGTAAATAATTAGCTGAAAACAAATACAAGCATACACCCATATTTTCAAGCATTTCTTATTTCCGCATTGGTTAATCATTAAGACTTGGGAAAATTAGAAGCTTTGGAAGTGGGAGAGGTTCTTTCAAGTTACACATGAAGCCTTAGAGCCCCATTTTCATATTAGGTGGTATCAAAGCTTAAGATTGATTAACCCCACCTTCCAAGAAGGTTGTAACAGAATGCTTGATTGACAAGGCAAATATTGCTTGTCTGAAAGGTGTTTAGATAGTCAAGGATTGATTGCCTCATCGATTGTATGCTTAGTTGTAGACTGACTATTGTTTGAGTTTGCAGAGGTGAAGGGAAAGCTATTGATAGCTCATTCCAGGAAGGACAAGAAGGAAGAAGAGCTGAAGGCATTCTTCTATCCCAAAGGACCTCAGGGTAATCCTCGAAGCACAAGAGGTTTGTCACAAAAGTTTGTTTGAGTGAGCTCTTAAATAATCTTGTTTGAAGTTATTTTATGCATTTTGAAAATGACAACTTCTATAAGTGAGTTCTAAAATTCTTCTTGCTCATCAAGTTCCTTTAATGGAAACATGAAGCAAGACTTATCCACCATGATGGATATGGTGAGAGAAATGTGTGAGGATGGAAGGAAGAGAAAAATACTTAGAGAGTAGTTGAATTCCATGGAGGAAGTGAAGCAGATGCTTTGTGGCAAATTGCAGGAAATGGAGAGGCAAATTCATATTGCAAGTATGAACTTGAAAAGGATGCATGAGTTGGAGTCACAACTCTTTGTTGCAAAAGAAGCCTTGACCAAGTATCAACTTGAAGAAGAGGTAAACCATTCCCATTTGTCTTCAAACTCTTCTAAGAATACTTATATTGGTTCTTTTGACAAACATATAAGAGGCATAGGTTCCAAGCTAATGTCCATGATGGGCTATGAAGGAAAAGGATTGGGAAAACATGCACAAGGTATTCTTGAGCAAGTAATGGTTGAGGAAAGGCCTAAGTATTTGGGTCTTGGCTATGGACAGTCTTATGGAGAGAGTTCCAAAGCTTGCATGAAGGCCATTGAAACAGTTCCAAAGAGGAGTTTCATTGCAAGTCATCTACCTTAGAAGTGTGAGGATTGTGTTCAGGAGAAATGCAATAGCTCGAAACATCATTCACATGATGTAGACATTCAGAAGCGCACACTTGAACTAGAGAGTTGTGGAAACTCTGATAGCCTTGAAGAAAGTGATGGTGTTCCAAAGGGAGACACTCCTTCTTTTGCTTCACCTCCTCATGAAAGCAATGAAGTTGAAAGAGGTAGGTATAAATCTAGTTCTAAAAACATTCCTTTTGATTTTTTAAAGCATGGAAAAAGAATTTCATGTTCCTTTTGTGGTTTTGATAACCATTATGTTTATAGATGTCGGAAGAGGATGGCCACATAGAAGAAACTTTTGAAGGAAAAAAAGCATGTAGCCAAAGGTCCACAGGATAAGGAAAATCATGCTATCAAAAGGATGCACATGTGTTTCACCTACTGCCATAAGCAACGACATCTTGCCAAAAGGTATTGGAATTTGAATCTAGTGCTACTCCCGCCAAAGCTGAAGGAGAAGGTGGACAAAGAAAATGGCAGGGATGGAAATAAATATTCCATGATTGATGTGGATCAGGATGATTCACATATTGATGCCGATGTGCAGACAGAGGAGGGACCTTTGAAATGGATTGGTAAGAAATGGTTAGAATTCTTATCCAATTAAGGTTACATGTCTAGTGAGGCATCTGTTTGCATTTCTTTGTGGAATAAATGAAAGTTGCAGTATCTTACCAAATGGTAAATAGAAAGAAGTAGAGTAGGAAGCTCACTTTATTGCTCCAACAGTATGTTCATTTCAGCTTTGGAAGTACAACATAAGAGAAAGTTGAAAGATGTAATTCATGCATGAGCATGAGATGCATGTCATGCTGGCTTGGTAGAAGTTAACTTGTTTCCCAAAATGGAGATAAAGATGAAGTATTTCATCTTTTGGAAAGGAATCCTAAAGGTCTTTTCCTACATGCTTGACTTGAAGTGTCATTTGTTGTAAAGTCATGTATTATTTGCTTGTTATTTTGTTAATCATTTGTATGTAGATATAAGACATGGAAGGGTTCACAAGATGTGAAATTTGTTTCTTTGTTGAAGCAGGAGTTAGCCCATGCAGTTGTCATCTGTATGCTTATTGTTGTTAACAGTTGTTGTTGGTAGCTTTTCAAATAGGTACAAATGAAAGTTTTGTGGAGCAGATGTACTTCACATTTGTTTGAGCCACCTTGGATGAAGGATCAAGGCAAAGAAGTTCAAACTACCTTCTGTAAACTTCACAGCAGAAGTTCTACATGAAGTTAAGGAAGAAAATAGTTCTTCCCAAAATGACCAACCCATCCAAGAAGGGAAGTGGTTAAAGGTTTTGGCTCAGAGGCACTATGCAAAGGCAAGTATGGGGAGGCTGAAAAAAGAGGGTGTTGTTACTCTCATTTACTACTTAGATCATTATATCAATATTTTGGTGGACCAAAAGTTATTTTAGTGGGAAGGTGTGATCTGAATTTTGGATCCTTAAACTCTCTTAAAGCTACCTAAACTTTGTAAAATCTCATACCGAAGTTTAAAGTATTTTGGATGTCAAAGCCTATTAGAAATAAGCTCTAAACAATGACAATTTGTAGCCAGCACAGAGCAACGAGGAACTTCAGTTAGAGCACATTGACCATTGGCCCATGGGGACTATGCATGGCACAAAAATGGTAGTTAGGAGGCTCAGACAAAAAAATAGAGGCTCTTTCTGATGCGTGATTAGGTGCTTTCACTGGGAAAAACCCCTCAAAGTCGTAAAGCCCTGAGCACTTGGTCAAAAGGAAAGCCAAGAAATTGTGGGAAAAGCACTAAAACTGAAGGCAGGTCTTGCACTCCAAAACCGGTGGAATATCAGAGGCATTTCTTGTAGTAAGCGGGGTTATCAGAGGACCCAGCGATTCCATACGTTGATTGATGCGTGTTCAGTGGATGAGAGAGAAAACCGCTTTCATAGTGGGCTAACATCTGAGCAAGTCAACTGCACGATAAGAGTGATAACCATAGGATCTAGAGGCCCCAGATCTAATGGTAGAGATTGTGCCTAATGGGAAGCCATATTCGACGGAGAAAATAAGCTGTGGAACATAAAGGTTGAAGTTCGATTGGACCGTTGAGTTGGAAAATGAGTCATTTCATAGAGTAACCGAAGTAACAAACTACTTGAGGAAGAGCTGGCTCAGCTCATGAGGAGACAAGTGGCCACCTCTCTGTGAAACATTACAATGATGATGACGCACGGTAGGGAATTCCAATGGATAGGGGCAGGCTATTTGAAGAGCTAGGAGAGGAAGCAAACAATCATGAGATGGATTGGCATTAAGCCATGAACAGACAAAGAGTAAAAGGGGAGAAAAAGAGAGCAGTCAAAGAAGCAGTAAGCAGACCTGGAAGCAAGGAAACTAGAGCCAAGCTCACTGTAATAGGTAGAGCCCCAAAAGGTTGGAGGGTGAATAGCGAGAGAACGTTGAATGTATAGAGAGTCTTTGGAGTCACTCAGAGGTCAAGTGAAAAGCCAGAGAGCTCAATTGACAACAACATATTGTTGTTGGAGTTGCTTAGAGGTCAAGAAACTCATGAAGGCATGCAAAGGCCAAGAGAAAGAGCTTAGAGAAGCCAGAGCCAAGAGCTAGAGCTAGAAAGCCAAAGAGCTCCAAGAGCCAAGGGATAAGATGGTGTTTGAGCCCAATGTTCCTGTATAAAACATTGGAGTTAAGTGTAGCACTTGTAAAAGAACTATTGCCATAATCACAAAGAGCCTAGTTGAGTTGATTAGAGCTCAAGGAGACGTAGCTCAGGATATAAGGGTGAACTCCATATTATATTGTTGTCTTATGTGTTTGTTTTTACTAC
>APFE031574358.1:260501-286857 GCA_000404065.3 Pinus taeda | reverse complement strand
GGTGCTCCAAACAACCCGGGCGGTTGACGCATGGCGGGGGTACGGCGGTGAAACCGCCCATCCCCCGGATGCTAAACCTACAGCAACTCTTATACGATATTGACCTCCCACCCTTAGATCGTGTCGCTCACGATTGGACGGCTGGCGGGGAAAGCGATATGACTGTGTGTTAAGACAGGGGGACCCGCCGATTAAAATAATTGATTTAAATATATTGCGTGCGCGGGTGGGTTTTAACTTAGGGTAGCGGGTTAGTTTATAAATGTTTTAATTAAAAAACATTGCAAACACAAACCTTTGGCGCGGAAGAGGGGTAAGAAGGGTTAATGAGGGCGGGGTTTATGGTTTTTTTCTTTTTAACCAAAGTTTTTTAATAAAAACCCATAGTTTAGGGTGGTAGAGGGTTAATATTAACCCCTGATGGATTAAGATTTCCCAAGAGATGGCTGTATAGCTATAGTGCTAGGGGTGAGGGCATTTACATAGACTTTTTTGGGATTTTCACATAGATTTTTGTAAAATTAGGGAAGGGAATGCTTAGGGAGCTAAATAATACATTATTTGTTAATATGACATTGTGAGATGATTGTGTAGGGGCAAATGCTAAGCTTTAAGGAGAAAAACTTAGGAATGGAAGATGAGGGAATTGAGAGTAAAGATTTTTACACAAAAAATGTGGCTTCTTTCCCTTGACTGAACTTCATAGTTTGACCTGGTACTTGGTCATGGAATGAAGTAGGACAGGACACTTGAGCAGATCCCAAGGTCCTTGAGGGATGTTAATAAATGATGCTTGGGGAAAAGGGCGAAATTAGACATGCTTCCATTGTTGTGTCCTCAAACCTCTACCATGGTGCTAATACCCTGAATGAATGAGTCTTGCTTTTGATAAGCCAACTGGTGATGGCCTTTCATTTCTACAACCTTACACTACTTACCCAACCTAGTAATCCTAACATTTTTTCTTCACTTGAAATGGGTGCACTTGAATTAGCAGACCCTGATTGTTCTCTTTTTCTTTTGACTGCCCTCCTACCTAAATCTACCCTTATTTCTTCCAAGGACCCAGATTAAGCAGTTGAGCTCCTTCATTTCTCTACCTAGCTATTCATCTGCCAAGCTTGAGTTGTTTGGACAGAAAACATTCTCTATTCTGCAACAAGCAATTTAAACATGGCATGGTCCAGATTAGACTGTTGGGCCATCCATCAAGTATGATTAGCAGCAGTATTTGTAGACTGTGACACTGCCAAAAGATAGTAGTGGCATTTTGACTGGCCACTTTCCTGGTCTTTAGTTTGGGGTTCATTTTCACTATTCTTTTGACCATTTGATTTTCCTGCCTTTTGATTATTCTTTTAAGGCATACCCTCTTTTCATTTTTTAATTTTCCTAGTATGTACACAAAATATGGAATCTTTGCAGCTTGCAATGATGAACATATTTAGCCCTTCCACTGTCAATCATGAAAGATGAAACCTATTGGTATAGGAACCTAACAGATCCTAGATGTAGGAGAGGCTGATTGAAAAGAACAATCCTACTGAAGGCGGATTTAAGCTTCATTTTGTGAAGCATTGTCATCTCATTCCAATTCACAATTCATTTCCCCATTTCTATCATTTTCCCCCTTTTTCTCCTCCCTATGTTCCCCATTATTTTTCAACAACATCTTTCCCATTCTTATCATTAATGAAATAAGTATTCCTCAGCAACATTTTCCCTATTTTTCCCATTTACAACAACATTTTTCCTTACTTTCCCCGTTGCTGAAACACCATCCTCCACCCATTTTCCCATTGCTGAAACACCATTTCTTCTTAAAAAATGACCATACACTACTTCCCGTTGTGAGAATCACCTCTTTCATTACTTTTATAACTCTTCTCTTTCACTGCCTTCTCCTAAGATTATACAGGCCTTTCATATAATCACCCTCATATTTCAAAACCCTCTTCCATAACTATTGATGATATATTAGCAACATACACTATATTTTCCGAATATGAATCAAAGGTAAACATGAGGTATGTGATTATTGTGTAAATATTATTAAACTATAGTTAAATGAGAAGATTATGTCATTATTACCACCATCCCCGTACATTTAAAGTCATTATTTTATCCGTAGTTGGGGGGAATACCAAAATTGCACGCCATCATTTCACAACACTCCAATCACCATCATTTTTTTTACCCACGATTACGTCTTATCACCCCATGTCTATCCTGTTATTCCATGATCTCATTTGCAAAATTTACTCTGTCTGGAGTGTGGTAACTCGGTTTGTGACTGTGCATTTTACTAAAGCTGGTAACTATGGGAGGACCTTCTATTCGACACGAGCCCGACTCGATAGCTCTACTAGAATTACACCCATAAGTGTATTAGATTTTTCAGCGGGCAGGCTAGGTAGACTATTTTCAGAGACTTCAGGGATTTGATCCACAACAAGTCCTTGAATTTGCACGTAATTCACGGGATGGCTACTCTATTGTCCAAGGAATTCGAATTCTGGTATCGCAGTATGATATAGCACATGTTTCAGGTCACCGGCCACTGGCACTTGATGGTTTACTCATAAACACATCATTTTGAATGCACAGAAGGACTTTTTTATGCCAGGAGAGCAAGTTGAGCCCAAAGGTCGAGGTTTCTAACTTCATTCATTACCGCCTCCATGGCTGACGGTTATTGAATTCGTCAAGCACTATCTCACATGTGAAGGTCACTACCAGGTAGTCTATCAGCATGATTTTGTCTTGTTAAATCATTTGAGACATGGTCGACTATTGAATATGTACACAAAATATGGAATCTTTGCAGCTTGCAATGATGAACATATTTAGCCCTTTCACTGTCAATCATGAAAGATGAAACCTATTGATATAGGAACCTAACAGATCCTAGATGTAGGAGAGGCTGATTGAAAATAACAATCCTACTGAAGGCGGATTTAAGCTTCATTTTGTGAAGCATTGTCATCTCATTCCAATTCACAATTCATTTCCCCATTTCTATCATTTTTCCCCTTTTTCTCCTCCCTATGTTCCCCATTATTTTTCAACAACATCTTTCCCATTCTTATCATTAATGAAATAAGTATTCCTCAGCAACATTTTCCCTATTTTTCCCATTTACAGCAACATTTTTCCTTACTTTCCCCGTTGTTGAAACACCATCCTCCACCCATTTTCCCATTGCTGAAACACCATTTCTTCTTAAAAAATGACCATACACTACTTCCCGTTGTGAGAATCACCTCTTTCATTACTTTTATAACTCTTCTCTTTCACTGCCTTCTCCTAAGATTATACAGGCCTTTCATATAATCACCCTCATATTTCAAAACCCTCTTCCATAACTATTGATGATATATTAGCAACATACACTATATTTTCCGAATATGAATCAAAGGTAAACATGAGGTATGTGATTATTGTGTAAATATTATTAAACTATAGTTAAATGAGAAGATTATGTCATTATTACCACCATCCCCGTACATTTAAAGTCATTATTTTATCCGTAGTTGGGGGGAATACCAAAATTGCACGCCATCATTTCACAACACTCCAATCACCATCATTTTTTTTACCCACGATTACGTCTTATCACCCCATGTCTATCCTGTTATTCCATGATCTCATTTGCAAAATTTACTCTGTCTGGAGTGTGGTAACTCGGTTTGTGACTGTGCATTTTACTAAAGCTGGTAACTATGGGAGGACCTTCTATTCGACACGAGCCCGACTCGATAGCTCTACTAGAATTACACCCATAAGTGTATCAGATTTTTCAGCGGTCAGGCTAGGTAGACTATTTTCAGAGACTTCAGGGATTCGATCCACAACAAGTCCTTGAATTTGCACGTAATTCACGGGATGGCTACTCTATTGTCCAAGGAATTCGAATTCTGGTATCGCAGTATGATATAGCACATGTTTCAGGTCACCGGGCACTGGCACTCGATGGTTTACTCATAAACACATCATTTTGAATGCACAGAAGGACTTTTTTATGCCAGGAGAGCAAGTTGAGCCCAAAGGTCGAGGTTTCTAACTTCATTCATTACCGCCTCCATGGCCGACGGTTATTGAATTCGTCAAGCACTATCTCACATGTGAAGGTCACTACCAGGTAGTCTATCAGCATGATTTTGTCTTGTTAAATCATTTGAGACATGGTCGACTATTGAATATGTCATATTATCTACTTGGGTGTCTAAAGAATATGTCACATTACTGTAGGCATGGAAAATACCCACTCCTTCCCCTCACCCATCATCGTCTTCTCCAGCTATTAATTCAGAGGGGTTTGGCTCGACAGAATCCTCCCCCTATTAACAACACACCCCTAGAACCTCAAGAAGTTGTTGAAATTCCTCAAGCAGTAGCTGAAATTCCCTAAGAAGCTGTTGAGATTCCTCAAGCAGCAACTGAAATTCCTCAAGCAACAGTTGAAATTCCCCAAGAAGCTGTTGAAATTCCTAAAATTCCTCAACCAGCTCCTGAAATTCCTCAACAAACTCCTGGAATCCCTCAACAAGCTAAAAATCCTTCCAAACAGCAACCAGGGAGCACTCCTGATCCCCCAAAAATCCCACCAGCAGCATCAACCAAACCAATTGACCCTTCCACCACATCAACTCCATCCCATAATTTAGCAGAATCATCTAGTCCCACTGTCCACATTCCTAGTGATGATTCTGAAGATAACCTTCCCATCGCTATGCTAAAAAGAAAAAGGCAAGATAAGGCTGCTTCCCTACCAAAAAGACGAACGAGGGCCTCAATCAAAGAAGCCACCATCCCTGATAACCCTCCCCCTCTAAAAAAACCCACTCATAAAAGAAAAATTACTGCTCTCCCTACCTTTTTACCTTGAAGACGTATGAGGGCGTCAACTGAAGCAGCAACTGTTGCTACCATCGTAAATTCTTCACCTATTGGTCTAAAACCCCATACCCCACCACAGTCCCAAGTCCCTGAATCTTTACCTGTTTCACCCTCGGGCACTGAAACGCAATAAATAGACGCCTAGGATTTTGTGACATCATTTCTTTCAGAAAAAGTAGCTACCACACAAGAAACAGCTACTGATTCAGCAGCTGCCACACATGAACTAGCCGTTGATCCACAAAATTTAGATACCCAAGATGTTATACAGCATGTAGCTGCCACATAAGAACCAGCTATTGATTCAGCAACTGCCACATAAGAACCACTTGCTAATGAATAGAATATAGACGACCAAGATGTTGTACAGCATGTAGCTGTCACACAAGAACTAGCTACTGATTCAGCAGCTGCCACACAAGAACCACCTGCTGATGAAAAAACATAGACGACAAGGATGTTGCACAACACGTAGTTGTTACACAAGAACCATCTACTGAGTCAGCAGTTGCCACACAAGAACTACCTGCTAATATGCAAAATATGGATGCTCAGGATGCTGCAAATAATGTAGCTGCTACAAAACCAGCTACTGATTCAGCAGTTGCCACACAAGAACCACCTGCTGATGCTGCAAATAATGTAGCTGCTACAGAACCAACCACTGATTCAGTAGTTGCCACACAAGAACCACCTACTGATGCTGCAAATAATGTAGCTACTACAGAACCAGCTACTAATTCAACAGTTGCCACACAAGAACCACTCGTTGATGCTGCAAATAATGTAGCTGCTACATAACCAGCTACTGATTCAGTAGTTGCCACACAAGAACCACCTGTTGATGCTGCAAACGATGTAGCTGCTACAAAACAACAAGCTACTCATCCACTAGAATAAGCTATTGAGACTGTGACTGCTACACAAAGCCCAGTCACCTTGGTTTCCCTTCTACAAGAAAACGAGTTTCTAAAATCATAACTCAAAGCTTATAAGCAGGAATTAATAACGACAAGGGAAGCCTATGACAGAGAGCTTAATTTGTACACTTTAGCTCATGCAGCATCCGCAGTTGAGAAGAGTACAGAGAAAGACCGGTATAATGAATATATGTGCAGCCAATGTGGTAACATTTATCATCAAGTTGGTTATAAATAGTTGAAATTCCACTGCCTGGAGCCACCCCTACATCCACTTCTGCTGCAATTAAAGAGGAACGCTCTGTTGTCACACAAGAACCAGCAGGGCCTTCAAAAAATTTTGAAAAAAAGGTTAAACCACAAATACCTCGACCTACTATGACTGTTAAAACTGAAAGTCCTGTACCTCGATCTACAAAAACTGTGCTTACTCAGACTGAACCTCGGCCTACAAAGACTATCTTTACTCAGACCAGCAGCACTCAAGCACAAATGGATAAATGGAAGAAAGAATTTGTTATGTCACAATATAGGATCTTGCAGGAGCATAAATCATCGTGGAAAAATCATATATATTTAAACTGGGAAGTTTTTGAACAGGTTCTCCAACACTCTCATGCCCAGGAGAAGGAGAATAAACAGCTAAAAACTAGATTGCTCATCATGTTTGATTTGGTTCAAAAATTATTAGCCACCAGGAAACCATCATCCAATTACTCTCTTTTTCTTGCAGAACACTTAGTGTTCTTTCAAATAAAGGCAATTAGAGATGGGAGACCTTATGAGGTATATGGACCTAAACAGTTTGTGAAAATTTTCACAGAGGCATCTATCAGTGAACAAAATTTACTATGTGAATTATATCTCCATAATGAAGCCATCCCTGAGGATAGGAAGCTCAATCTAAATCCTTTGGTTAGTGATGTTCAGATCAGGGCCTTTGTCTCTTTCCTTGCTAATCAACTCACATGGCAGAATGCCTTTTTTTCAGCAAGGCAAAATGAATACAATCGTCTTCTGTGGATTCAATCCGAGCCACAAAATTTTTCCATTTTTGTTGTTGAATATCGTCAGTTTTTGAAGGAACCGGGAATGCGTGAACACATCAGACAGCTACAAGCAGCAGTGTTAGAAGATTGCCAACATTATGTTAAAGCTAAGGGAGTTCTTGCCTTAAAAGCAAGCAACTTATTTTGGCAACAGTCTTATAAGGAGAGGCAGGAGTATCATCCCTTCAGTCCTCCCAATGTGTAAGCAACAATTTCACGGGTACTTGATTATGTCAAATGTGTTCAGCAGTGTGCTGAAAAATGGGTAGGATATCATTTTCATTTCCCTCTTCTATGGATTCCAGCACAAGAGTATAGGGCTCGATATAGGTTGTCTAAAAAGGAGGAAGCAGCAGCATGGCAGAGGTTACAAAATGTTCACGGCTTCAGAGATCTGGCTGGTAGCACCTTCTATACTTACTACCTAAGTAATTTTCACTCTAAGGCCCAGTACCCGGACTTAGATTCAGAGTAAAGTTGCATGAGGACATGCAACCCTTTCAGTTGGGGGGGATGTTAGGACCCTACATTGTCCCTTTTTGACCATATATTTTGTTATTATGTCATCCTTTTCCAACCCATATTTAAAGTCCATGTTATTACTTTAATCCATTTTTCCGAAGGTATACAATATTTCTTCTCATTACTATACGTTTAATTTATTTTACATATAATTACATTATCTTCATAGTTAATCGTTGAATCGGATAGTTGTTGAAACAATTTATCATTGCAGTCTACGTTGTTGAAACAACCTGAAGACTGCAGGGTTATCATTACAGTTTATGTTGCTGAAACAGTTAGAACAATGCACAAATCTCGTTGCTAAGATAGATCGTGATTTGCATTTTAGATTTGGCAACAACAAAAGGAGATCATCGAAGGAGCTGTTACACTCGCCGTAACAACTACATTCCAAAGTCGGCATTACCATAACCATTGTAACAACATTTTGTTAATGGAAGAACTGATTACCCTATTTTGGCATATTGGGTTAAAGATAGGATTTAGAATGTAATCAATTGTAATAGATGTCTCCTCTTAAAAAGAGGAGACATCTACATTAGAGGGATTACAGACAGACTACGGGAAGGTCTAGCTGAAGGAAAAGAACTGGAATCTTTTGTAATATGATACATTGACAGATGAATAAAACAATGTTCTGAACATTCCTTTCTAGTTCCTTTTTCTGGGGAATCTTGTGAGAAGTACATGGCCCACCTTCATCACAAGATTCACCCATCACATTCCTGTAGTGTGTTAAGCGTGTTTTCTATCCATACCTTGTTAAGTTTTGTTTACTGAATATTTCTTATGCGTTATTGCTGAAACTCTGTTTTCCAGTTGATTGTTGCAACACTTTCTTGAATTCATTCACAGTTAATCAATGAGTGATTTATTGGTAATTGAGTTTACAGAGTGAGTTGGTGAACATAGTAATCAGAAACATGTGATGAAGTTTCCTGCTTGGGGAATAGGGTCCTATTCTCTGTTACAACATAGCTAGTTTCTTCCTTTGCGGATTGATTTCTTTTACTAGATTGTTCTTTTTAATGCAATCAAGAATTCTTTGATAATTGTCTGCAATAGATCACTTTTGCTGTAACTTAGAGTAGAGCTTCAGTTTGCTTAGGAAAACGTGTGATTAGTATATTTAATACTACAAATTTTACTGCTTTTGAGATTGAGCACATATAGTGTGTAGTTGCCTTTGAAATAAACAGACTTCCCTAGGTTGACAATTTATGTAGCACTTAATTGTTTGAATTAATAAGCAATTAAAGTGACCAACAGAGATGTTGTTCCTAGACTGGGGGACAAGTTAGTGGTTACTTCCCGATGGCTTTACAAGGTAAAGCAGGCAGCTGATGGTAGTATTGAGAAACATAAGGCAAGGTTTGTTGCCTGTGGTTTCTCACAGGTTGAGGGGATTGACTATGATGAGACATTTGCTCATGCTGCAAGGTACTCATCGATTAGATCGATTCTAGCACTATCAACACAGATGGGTTGGCAGATCCATCAAATGGATGTGAAGCCAACATTCCTCAATGGGGAGATTGAGGAAGAGGTATACATAGAGCAGACAGAGGGATTTGAGACCTTCGATCATGAGTCACATGTGTCAGCTCAAGTGAGCATTGTATGGGATGAAGCAAGCACCCCGTGCTTGGTATACTAGGATTGACAGTTATTTCATCGGGTTGGGCTTCACCAAGAGTGAAGCAGATGCGAACCTCTACCACATCATTGTAGATGGTAAGATATTGATTATTGTACTTTATGTTGATGATCTAATTTTGACAAGTGATGATCAGTTGATCAAGTCTTGCAAGAAGGATCTTGCAAGAGAGTTCGAGATGAAGGACATGGGCCTCATGCACTACTTTCTAGGCATGGAGGTGTGGCAGAGAGATGGGGAAGTATTTGTGTGTCGAGGCAAGTATGCCAATGAGATACTCAGGCACTTCCACATGGATATGTGCAAGCCCATGGAGACTCCTCTAGCAGGTAACTAGAGGAAGAATGATGCTACTTCAAGTGAGGTAGTAGCTGCTACTGTTTATAGGCAGTTTGTGGGTTCACTCATGTATTTGGTGAACACACGACCGAATTTGTGCTTTGCGGTGAACCAACTAAGTCAAGCTATGGTTTAGCCAACCAAGTTATTTTGGAAGAAGACAAAGCATGTGCTGAGATATCTCAGATGCACTACACAATATGGATTATGGTACAGGCGGACATAGGGAGTGAAGCTCCAAGGCTTCATAGATGCAGATTGGGCAGGTAGTCTATCAAACAGGAAGAGCACTTCTGGAGGAATCTTCAACCTTGGGTCAGCTGCAGTTTCTTGGTATAGCCGGAAACAAAGATCAGTTGCACTTAGCACAGTGGAGGCAGAGTACATGGCAGCTAGTCAGGCTGCATGAAAGGCCATCTGGATGCAGAAGATTCTAGTGGGATTGTTTGGTCAGATGATGGATCCTACAGGGATATATTGTGATAATCAGAGTTGCATTAAACTCTCTAAGAATCCAGTGTTTCATGATAGGTCCAAGCATATAGATATCCACTATCATCATCTACAGGATTGTGTGGTCAAAAGGATCATGATGTTGTAGTACATTTCGACTAAGGAATAGGATGCAGATATTTTGACAAAGGCATTGTCAAAAGGCAAGTTTGAGTTCCACAGAGACAGGATCGGGGTTGCTAATAATCCCTTTCTTGTTGAGAGGGAGTGTTGAAAAGTGGGCAACAAGAAATGCTAAATTTAGAATGTGCTAAAAATAGAATGTATAAAAATAACATGTCTAAAAATAGCAGTTTGGCTAGTGAGTTCATTGGCCACCTTGGGTGAGAGGTGAGACTGCTAAAAATAGTAAGTTCTAAAAATAGCATTTCTGGGTACCTTCCTATTTATAGCAGTCCCTGGTCTATCTATAGGAAGTAAAATCGAATTTGGTCTTAACAACAGTTTAAAACATTAACTACTTAATCTCCATGAGTTAATTAGTTGGAAAAATTAAACTTGAAGTCTTTGTGAGAACATGCAAATTAGTTGTCCCACTGATTGAGGAATTTATCCTTTATTCTCTCCACTGATTGAGGAATTAAGTATAAGTTCTATAATGAGAGAATCAGTTGACATAGTTCTAACTAGTCAAGTCAAGTTAGGTTATTTTAACAAGTTGTTAAAATAATAAAATATAGTTTGTTAATTCTTGCATGCATGTGACAACTATTATTTTAGATAGCAGAGGATTCACTCATGGATAACTGTTGCATGTCAGTTCTGTCAAATACCCAGTTGAGATCATATGCGGGACATTGTACTATCAGATGCTTGGATCTTCCCATGGAATATTCCTTGCATTTAGGAGGAACTAGTGTCCTCAAGGATTGCGTAGTTGGACCTATGGTTGACAGCAGGTATGATTGGGGCCAATTCACATATGTTTTGTAATCGGACCCCAATCAAAATTGCGTAAGGAAATAGGGGATTGGTGGACTTTAGGCGTACATATTGAGGCATAGTGAGTCTATGATCATCATATTTTGATTGCAGAGAGTACAAGATAGCTCTTGAGCTAATATTTTTGTAAATAGAAGAGGATTTCCACTTGATTGATAATACAGCGTTAGGGGTTTTATGTTGGTGCTTTCCCTAGTGATATATATATGTGTTATGTGTGATTATTTATCTTGATCAGTTATATGTGTTTATGGTTGATGTTTCTCATGAAATCAAATTTGCTTCTGCTTAATGTTTTGTAGAAGTAGATCATGTGTTTTGCTTTAGTACATTGCATTACCAGTTTGATCTACAGGTGAAATTTCTATAGGGCAATGGAAATCAACCATTGCATATTTTGATTGCCTTTGTCAACTACATTAGATTCAAAATTGGAAGAATATAACTTTCCACTTTAAAGTATTACCCTTCCTCATCTGATGATATCACATTTTCAAAGAACAAAAAGAACCATATCGATCAAATACTATCTATCCATAGAGGGAAAAAATCTATGTGGTAGTCACACATTGTCAATAAGTCTCGGACAATAGATTAGTAAAAAATTGGAGCTTACATATCTTGTTGACTTAAAAAATGTAGCACCCTAAAATGACATGAGAGGCAACACAACCAATCTGTCACACTATGGATTTCAATAACAATCAACTCTTACACTTTCGTATCTGACATTTAACTAACTGAAATCCTCTCCTTTTCGGAAGCAACAAAAGAAGCATATCTTAAACATAATATATTTTGAAAAAAATGATACTATAAATCATATCAACATAAACATATAGGTAAATAACATCATGAGTATCCTTGTGATGGTTGTCATATCACCAATGTGATTTGAAAACACATTTCACAATCTCACTTTTTTTCAACAATGTCACAAGGCACAACTCTTAAAAATCATGTTTCAAAGAAGTGTAATGTAAACATCTTAGAATTTGGGCAGACAACCAGGTAATAATGAATGCATATAAATTTTAAACAGTAAAATGCATGGCACTTAAATTGCAATACAATTACAAAAGTAGTTATAAGTGATAACATAATAAGAATTCTCAACTAAAGTAGACATGATACTGAACAGATTGAGACAAGCTGCGGAGGCACAAAAGTATTAAATAAACTGAGTAATGCAGAAGAGATATTGAAGAATATGAACAATAAATTTCATAAAAACATTTGGAGGAAAGTTTATGAAATCAGCCCACTTTACTTAAAGATTGTATAATACACCTAACATTTTTTCATATACAAACCTTCAATTTCCTGCAAATATTTGCATCACTCCAATGCCTCTCATCAAGGGAATTAATCTTGTAATCTCCATCTTCTCTCCAAATAGTTGCAACCACAGAAAAGTGAACACAACTTTCTCAATGGTCTCAGCCTGATTTGCTTGTACTTCGACGAAGAATGTAAGATCCCATGCATCTCTATTAGAGAGTGGACTCCAAGACTTATAGACATAACATAGAGTCTTCACTCAATGAACCAGAGACAACACATGCATTTGTTGGATAACAAATACCTCTAATTGTAGTATATTGTGATAAATCGCTCACAAAACCCTTTTGGTAAACCCACCTCCAAATATATATTTCCAATTAAAAAACTCTTCCTTTTATTAGATACCCCTTTCCATACTCTCCATACTCTTGAATGCCCATAAAATGATTTCCCACTTTCCAATACTTACAATGTTATGGGATGTGATGCCCCTATGAGGTGACAATTTTTACTTTGCTATAATGTTGTGGGGTAATGAACGGAAAATATCAAACATGGAATGTCCCCAAAAACGTTAGATTTTAAGGTGTAGTTGTGGATTTAGTTTGAATGGTATGGGTAATTCTTTACAAGGACTTGTAATTGATTCCAAGCCTAAAGTGATCATACTTAGCATTTAATGTTGAAGATGTACATGGAAGTTTAAAGTTGATGTCTTTGAGATTTGAAAATGTCAAAAATATGCTTGTTTAAGAAATTGAATAAAGCAACCTGAGTTGGTCATGGATTAGCTCATAAAAGTTCAAATCTAATGATTGATATAGCATCATCTAGTTTGGTAATTTCTTGATTAATGGTTTAGCCTTACTTATTATCAATTTATTGTAATTACTTTATTTTGTTTGGCACATATCCTTAATCCAAAGTTTAGGTATTTGAAATGAGGAGTAAGTGTCATTTACTTCCCACGAATTCCATATGATCCTTCTATGAAAATATTGCAATAGTTGATTGCAGATTGTTCATTTTTATTTTCAATGAAGAGTAATATATGTGGATGTTTAGATCTCTTTTGATTTCATGTTTGTCTTGGGGCCACTTCTCATAGCTAATTAAATCAAAATAAACATTGCCTTGGGTATTACAAGTTTAATACGTGAATTTAAACTTGGACACAAGGCTTCTTTGAAGGAGGTTTTGGTCTGATGTGGATCAAACTTTACAACTTGGAAAAAGAAAAATATTCACCCTATGTGTCTACATCTGTTGACATGGGATATTGGCTTGTAGCCTGCGTGTCCCCCCATGCCTCGGTAATCAAAATAGATTCAACACGCTAGGGAGGATAAAAAGGAGATGTGTACATTTCCAGATCCAATGCCTCATATTTTGAGTGATAATATCTCTCGGATATCTTCGAAGTATTAGTGTCTCCCATTTCTTTGTATCTATGGATCAAGTGAAATGGAGAAGATCTATGGATTGGATTTGTTTCCCCACTTTGAAACCCAAAAGAAAACATTGATCTATTTTCGAATCCAGAAGAATGTTCTAACTCTCTATGTCATTTCATTTTTTTCTTAGCATCTTTCTACCATTTTTGTAAGGCATTGGTTGTTTGTTCTTCAAATATAGCATTCTTCATGTGAGAACCCATTTTCACAGGAACATATCATCACTTTTGAGATCATAAACCAAAGGTTTAATCACAACAAAACTATTTGAACAGTCCTAAGGCTCACTATCACAAAATCGGTTTGCTTAATTTTTTTTTCCCTACCAATCTTTCAACATACAGTCGTTATGTCTCTTTCTCTTGTTTTCTTTTGACATGGGTGAGACTACTATGGAAATGTGTTGAACAAACAAAAGGAAATTTTAGAGTGGTCTTGTTTTCCTAGCCATTTTTTTTAGGTTTGTTTGAAACCCACAACATAGTGAATAATTTGTTCTACCAAAAATAAAAAATAAAATTGAAATTTCCCAATTCTCATTTTTCCCTAATAAATTTGTTTGTTTTGTGTTTAACTAATTCTTAAGTGACAACTTATCTCTTATTTTATAATTACTATTAAGTTATTTAAGAACAACACACTATACAACTTGGTTGCATCTATATTATATCCAAAGTAAACAAGGTAAATTGGCTGGTAGTGAATACTTGACCAGTGCAACTCTCCCAATCTATATTCATATAATTCAACCTATTTTGGAGTCTGAATTTCAGTTCATCCTCTCCAACACCAAAATTTGATTGTATATTCGATGAACATAGAAAGACTCACTTGTGTCACAAGTGCATAGAGTGGAAGTGTGATGTAGCTACATAAAAACTGCACAACAACCCTAACCACAAACACAAGTAGCCTAATGGAGTCCTCATCAAATGAAAAAAATGGTTACTATCAGAGTTCTCCTTAGACAAACTGCTACATTGCAATATGCTAGTACTAATACAAGCAACAAAAACCTAATTAAAATTGTTACTTGTTTACTTATAATGTGCTCTCTTCATATTTAAGGCAAGATAAAGATTTTATAACCAAAATATGTACAATAGTTTATGGGCTTGAATGATCAACATACTTTCTTTTTCATGGAAAATTTTATGGGAAAACTTATAAAGTGATCACATACTTACCCAATGATGATTCTAATTATGATCAAAACAAAATTGTCATGAAAACAAGATCTCAGGCCAAATTTGTACTATAAGCACAAAGTCAAATCTAAATAAGATGCAGAGATGTTGCAAAAATGAAATTCTAAAGCTATATAAATTGAATTTGATTTAGGGTGCCTGAGACTATATTTTTTATGAGTTATTGAATTAATATTGCATATAAATCTCATAAAATTCATCCAACTTATAATTTAGGGCTTTGATCTCTAAGTTTGACTTTGGGTCATTAACATGGTGATGCCATGTCTCAACCTCTAAACCATAGGCCAACAAACAAAAGACTGCAAAATGTTATGATCATTACCATAGTAAACCCAATGACTCTACACACAAGAAGTTATTCTTTACTAGAAGAACATATTGCTTACCCATAGCCACAAAAAGAATGAAAGTTGGAGAGCATTTTGTAGAACATAATTTATGTTATTATAACTTGTAGCTTTGTTCCAACCAACAAAACTATTTGCACATTTTGGAAGATCAAATGGCAATAAGTTTTGAAGAATTCAATCAGAAAATGTTCAATATCATTGGCTCACATGATGAATGTACCTTTTCCTATGAATATAATATTTTTATGCACTTACAATTAAGGGAGAAAATGAGATCCAAAAGAATGTATACCACCCTGCTCAAAGAAATGCATCCAATCAAAAGGAGAATGTTAGTTTAAACAATTGTGGATATGTAGAATGAAGACTTTGGAAGCAGGGTAGAGTAGTGAAGATTTACCATTCACATTAAGAAGCATAAATATTATTGCAAAATCCCACAAAGGAGGACTGCAGATAATGCATCAAGGGTGTGTGTTAGTTAAAAGGCAAGAATAGGTTTAAAAAAAAACCGAAGGATGACAAAGCAAGGTCAGACAAGGGAAGTATTGTATACATATTTTTTTTTGAGTCCAAATCTATTGTGCACATAAAAAATGTTACTAACCTGACTCCAACCATGCTATTAAATTCATCATCCAAAGATCTCTTGATATATTTTTGAAAATCAAGCTTGCTATTTGGAGTCAAGTGACCCTGTACATTTCAAAGAAATTAATATTTTAGAACAAATCAGATGCCTTACATGAATGAAGTGGGCTTTGACATGAACAATATGAGAAAGAAAAGATTATTTAAAGTGATCAAAACTTACAACGATGAAGCCATGGCGCAAGGTCAAGTAATCAATTTTAGTTACAGACTGACAGAATTAACGAAAGAAACATGCCTAGAAATCTAAGGAAAGAGAATGTTAAATCAGATATTGATATTTCTCAAGTAATGCAAATACAAAAAAAAGGATATCCTTTGAAGATTTGGAATTGTGAATAACTTATTATCCATTTAAAAATCAATGTTCGGCTCCAAAAACTCATATGGTGCTTTAAAAATGAATTTTTGTTGAAGTGGAGAGGCATTCGTATGAAGAGAAACCACTGGAGCTTCAATGATGTTAGGGATTCGCAAGAAAAAAGAGAAGTTGGGACATCCACAAAACTGCCTGTCAAAATATTGCCGAGAGAGATTTGTTTCACTCTTTTTGAAGACGTGGATTGAACCAATTTATGAAAAGATTTACCAATTTTCCCTCTGTTAATATCACCCATGGAAACTGAAAGTTCAAAACTTTCAAGATGAGTTGAGAAAAAGAATAGAACAATATTAATTGCCCATTTTTTTGTTTTTACTCCATTAGCAAAATATTGGCTGGAAAATTTGAAACCATCCCCAGAATGACAAAAGTAACCAACCCAACAAGACATGACCTGTGATTCTTAACAATTAATAACATTGGCCACATAAGGCCGGTATGGTATATGCAGGTGAAGGAAAAAATGGGAGAATGTATTTTCCATGAAATTTTAACAAAACAGGAGAATGTATCTTGAACTCAAAAATCAATTCATTCTTCATATGGCATATTTCAATCAATTACAAATTCAAGCATTAATCAACTGTAAATCGTCTCCAATACATCTCTGGTAGCAATCTTCATGTTCTTCTGACATATACACGCTTGCTTCACTAGGTATTTTCAAACCTAGAAGTTGTTTTAAGAAGCTCTGCTCATGAGTAAATATGGAGCATCTTGATAGTGTAAGTGCCATTGTTTGCAACAAAGGAAAGCTTCTGAATAGGCAACCTATCAAATTTTGAAACTTTCATGCAAACCACTTTCAAACTATTGAGTGAAAGGGTTAAACTTAATGCCTCCAGGCTTACTACGTGGTTCCCCAATCCAAACTTGGTGTGATAAATCCTCCCTATATAATAAAATTATTGTGTTCAAAACACTATTAACATGATGCTAAAAGTCAGACAATTACTAACCTTAAAACATTTGCTTTCTATTGAGAGTTCTTCAAGAGAGACCAAACCTTCCAGAACTGCAAGAGAAGGCACGTGTCTACTAAGTCCATGAAGGGAAACTCTCTTTAATAAAAATTAGAGTATTGTCTGAGGCGAGGCTTGAAATGGCGACCTCGCGAAACCCAAAATTTTAATAAAAACTAGAACATTGTCCGCGACCAGATTCGAACCAGTAACCTTACTGAGTGAGACTGATGTGTTAATCAACCACATCAACGCATGATATTAAAGTTACCCTAGATTTGAAAATATATTATTAATTTCTTAATTTAAGTATCCACCAGATGACTGCGTGCTGTGTGAGTCGATTTTGATTTCAATAAAGATGCGAAATATAAAAAATATATGAAACGAATAATTTAATATGGCTTCTGTGTGAGTTGATTTTGATTTTAATAAAATTACATGAAACGTAAGTGGGCAAATTACATGAAATGGATAAAAGTGCGCATCCAGGGAATCGAACCCTGGTCAGTACCGTGGGAGGGTACTATGATACCACTACACCAGATGCGCAACTGCTGTGATTGAGCCATTTTTTCTTTTCAATTTTATAAATTTTCCCATGGATAGGATAATATTTTATTGTGGTAACCCAACAACATGTTATTAAGGGAGTACACTTGGGTATTGATTGCAACTTATTTAACAAAAGAATAAATGAAAAATTTAGGGTGTAACCTAATTATTAATTAGATGTTTTGGATTTTTTTTGGAAATCTAATCTAATCATATAATTTTAGATAAGATTGTAATTATTTATTATTTTAAAATGTATTTTTAAATATATAATTAGATTAAATATACTAAAAATAATTTGGCATTGGAATTTTATAATTTACACAATTTAAATTTTAGATTCCATAAAATCTCTACTAAATTTTGAAAAAAAATCACTAAAAATAATATTTTAAAAAAAACATAAAAGCCATGGTAAACATCTTGTGAGTTGAAAATGAATCTGAAGTAATGCAACAAAGCGAAGGTTAGTGACAAACTAGGGTTTGGTTAGGGTTTGCGGCATCTGATTTCTGAGGGTGGAGGGTGCACGCAATGGTGAAAGTGAAAAGGTTGTCGACGGTGGAGGACAACGCGACAGTCAACAAATAGCTTTACCACCGAAGGAAAGGGACAACTCCGCATATTTCAAGCTCCTACTGCTACGACCAACCAGGATTTATTGTCGTTGATATAGAAAAGGAACTTGTTGACTACTCGACAAACTCCATGGATACCATGCTTATTTGGACCGAGGATCCACCTCAGTATTACAACATGCATTCACCAGCGGTCTCACGAGAACTGGTTGTCTAGGTCAATCCCTATATTGCTGATATGGAAGAAGGAGTGGTCTCTTTTACTACCCTAGGGTTTACACATCCTACCTCTGGTTCATATGTTGGCATCCATCACATATTGTCAGACAATCAACCTCAGTTGGTAGTTGTGATCCCATCCCCGTCTGAAATGAAAATATGGGAGATAGAACATCTATCGAAGTTGTCATCTGGACTGGGTGAGATGTCTACTGCGGTAGAAGGTTTACTCAAATCTGAAGTTGAAACCATTGGATTTGAGAGATTGGGGATCCATAGAATGGGGGAAACAAACCCTGCATCTCAGGCACTTCGACTATTGCATACATTGAGATCTTCAGGTTGTTTTGAAGAAACCCCCCACTAGCCCTCGAACCACGAAGAGGCTAGGGTTTTCGATACTGAATAAGCACAACCTAACGACCTAGAGCAAGCAAGTGAAGCACTGCCTAAAAAATATGGGAAAAATCCAAAAGCACTAAGGTAAGGGAACGCAAGCGGTTACTAGTTTTTGGAGAAGGAATTAACATGGCCCAAGTCGTAGACACAGATAATACAATGTTGGTAGGTAGTGTTAGAGGGCGAAACTACGTTACGGCAAGTCTCAAGAAATGGGTGATGGAAATATGGGGTTAGTTTCTCAAATAGTTACTTGTGGTTCTCACCATGACAAGAGGATGGTTTTCCCTAATTTCACACATCCTGATCAGGAAAGTTTGGTTCTATCTAAGTTCTAGCATGTTGAGATGACACCTATTCTTCTAAAGAGGTGGATGCCCTTATTTGACCCAAACAAATAAAAATTTGGAGCGGGTCCTATCTGGGTCAAAATCTCAGGTTTACCACTACATTTTTGGTCCAAAGATGTTTTCAGATATATCATCGATGATCTAGGGGTTTATTTGGATCACGATAAATCATTCATTGAAATAGGGAATGTGGCTATAAATAGAATCATGGTTCATTGGATACTAGGGATGGCTTAGTTGAAATTTTGCGGCTTCAATATTGTGGGCATATTAGATGGAAGATTCTGGACTGTGAAGGGTTTCCATTCCGCTGCAGAAGGTGTCATGAAGTCTGACATCTCTATAAGGACTACCCACTGCTCACCACTGATAACAAGGAGATATCAACGAGGCATGAATCAAATGGAATGCAGACACAGGCAGTAGACGAGGAGGCTCCCACTCCAAATGTGCCCACCAATACACCAAGGCAGCAGGAGGATTCCTAGAAAATCCCTCAACAACTAGCAATTCGACCACCTTCAGCAAGGGTTACTCGATCACACTCTTCTGGATCTTGCCGCTTCCAGGTACTGTACTCTCTTCCTCTCCCCGTGCTTGATCTCATCATTTAATTTCGGATTTTTCTTCTGTTTCATTATCTATTTCTAGTTCCATTTTATCTTCCTGTAATTTGCAATCTATCCCTTATCATATGGCATCAGCTCCTCCCTGTAACCCTCCCCCCGTCCTAACCACACCAGAAGGGGCCTCATTACCGAATCCTTCTGAAGATGAGGCTTCATTTGACACTAACTCCAACCATAAGTACAACCTTCGATCCCTTGCACACTCTAAACCATTTTCTTCCTATGGCATTGGTGATGGCTCTCCCCCAAACCCTCCGAGAACAACTAGGGGAAGACATTCCAATATATCTAAATCTATCCATAAGGCTCAAATTGAGGTGGCATCTAGAAAAAAAATCTTCATTAATCGAGTTCTTAGAGAAAAAGGCAACCCTGATATTGTTACCTCATGAAGTGTTTATCCTTTAACTGTAGGGGCATGACTAGCCCTGATAAAAAAATGGCCCTTAGGAGACTTTTCGGGGTTGAGAAGTTGGATGTTATATTTCTACAAGAGACCCTGGGAGATGGAGAATCTATTAATCTCACCCTGAAATCAATCATGGCTAGTTGGTCTGGGGGATGTGTTATTGGTTTTGACAACAGAACTATGAAGATTGAAAATCTCTGGGGGGAGGGAAGGAGTATTGGGAGCAGATGTTATCTCTATTGATTTGGGTATCCCCCTTCGAAAGATTAATTTATATGGCCCCTGCCACAACCGAGAAGCCTTATGGGAAAATATGATGACGACATCCTTCATGAATATTGATAATATTATCATAGGTGGAGATTTAAATTTCTCCCTGGGCCATGTTGAATCATGGGGAAATCATGCACAGACTGACGCCTTCATGAACTTCTTTGAGCAACTTTTGGACCACCATAATTTCTTGAACATTGATATGTCTCGAATACAACCTACTTGGCGAAACCGTAGAACTGGGGAAGCATCACTCGCTAGAATACTGGACCATTTTCTCATTAAGGCACAGTTGGTGGATCGATTTGACAGAATTAGACAATGTGTAGGTTTTGGGGGTATATCGGATCACTCTCCCATCTTCTTGGAAGTGGTGGACTCCTCCTGTAAGCCAAAATCACCCTTAAAATTTAGCTCTGTATGGCTAAGGGAAGATGAATTCCACAAGATTGTAAAAGAAAATTGGACCCCATGCAACCAGGAAAGAAACACCCCTCCTACTGAAGTCATAGAAAATAATCTCAAACATTGGATGATAGCATGGGCCAAGAAAAGAAGAAAAGGGATGAAGCTACACTGCAGAATATTGAATCTGAACTTATAGCTCTAGTAGATTCGGACAACTCTAATTTTCGCTCCATGGAACGTAAAATACGTCTAATAAGGTTGGAAGCAGAAAAGATTAGACTATTAAGACAAAAGGAGGAAGAATGGAGACTAAAAAGCATAGCCATCTGGCTCCAAGCTGGGGATGACAACACAAAATTTTTCCAACAATGTGCGAAAGGAAGGAAGATCACCAACACCATTTGGTCATTAAAATATGAATCAGGAAGGGAGGCCACTATATTCAGTCAATTTGCGGACATGGGCATCAAACACTTTAGTCATTTATTCAAAGCCCCTCAAGAAGTGATTATTATAGAGGTAATTAGGACAACCAGAACACTACCTCGGTTTGTGATGAAGATGACTTGGATAACTTGAGCAAACCTGTCACCCTGGGGGAAATAGAAGCAGTTCTTAAATGGTTCAAAAGAGACAAAAGATCGGGACCAGATGGTTGGCCCATCAAATTCTACCTAACCTTCTTCAATTTAATTGGTAAGGATGTTCTATTGGCTATCGAAGATTGCAGACTAACCGACAGAATGTACGAGGGATTTAATGCCACTTTCATCACCCTTATACCCAAATCAGGCAACCCCCTATCTTTTGATGATTTCCGGCCCATCTCCTTATATAACTGTATTTACAAAATCATATCCAAAATCATCGCCAATCATATCAAACCTATCCTTTCCCAACATATATCCAAATAACAGTTCGCCTTTCTAAATCACCAACAGATTCATGAAGCCATAGGTACAGTTCAAGAAGGTCTCCATTCCATCAAACTCAAGAATCTCAAAAGCATCATCCTCAAAATAGACATCTCTAAATATTTTGACCAAACCAGTAGGACCTATCTTCAACTCATCTTAACCCACATTGGCTTTCCTCACTCTTTGATCAACTAGGTCATGCGTTGTACATACTCTGATTCCTATAGCATACTTATCAATGGTGTTGCCTCCAATTTCTTTCATGCTGAAAGGGGTCTCAAACAGGGCTGCCCCTTATCACCTCCACTTTTCCTCCTTATCATGGAAGGATTAAGTAGACTCATTTCTGTTGCTAGATCACCAGGGAGTTTAACTCGGGTACAATTAACTGATGTATCATTTCTAACTCATCTCTTATTTGTTGACGATGTCCTCATTTTCCTTGATGGATCCATTAGAGACACCTCCAACTTCTTGCATATACTCTCCACCTTTTGCAAAGCCACTCGTATGCTTCCTAATCAGATCAAGTCTACCATTATGATTGTTAACTGCACACTCAATGAATGAGAATATGCACTATATCACCTTCAATACATGCATATGGTCCTTGAGGAGGGCATCAAGTATTTGGGTTACAGACTAAAACCTAAAAATTATCGTATTGCGGATTTGAATTGGGTGATAGCAAAAATAGAGGGTCACATCAATATTTGGCAACAAATTTGGCTATCAAGAGCAGGCAGTCTGGTGCTCATCAAATCGGTGTTAGAATCCATACTAGTATACGGGATGGCCCTAGCTTGGATTCCAAAGGGCATCACCAACAGAATTCAACAAATCTATTGGAAATTCTTATGGAGAGGGAACCATGAAGGCAGGACTTTCACTTGGGTCAAATAGGACCGCATAGCCAAACCCAAAAAATGGGGTGGATGGGGCATGAAGGATATCAACTTTTTTGCAAAATCACTTGCAGAAAAAATGGGTTGGTAGGTGCTCACATCCACCAGTCTATGACAAGAAGTTGTATATCACAAATACATTTATCCCCAAATGATTCTAGACTAGATTCGTAGCCTGAACAGGTCTAGAATTGGTATATCCACTATTTGACGAGCGGTCACACAAGGTTTGGCTTAGCGAATTGGCATAGGCGAAAAGGTATGTATTGGCAAGGATGCATGGTTGGGATGTTGAAATGCCTACCTTATACCACCTAATCTCAGGCAATTCCTTGACTTAGTAGACATCAAATATCTATCTCAGATTTCAGATGATGAGAATACATATTGGCTCTCTCAGGCATGGAAATTGGCTTAGGAGCTCATGACTCCTGACCATTAGAGACAGGATTGGAATAGATATATTAGCACTCTTGTTGAATCAAGTGTCAGAATAACAGGTTGAGAGGATGAATTAATTTGGGCTATATCCTCCTGTGGATAATACACTCCAAAAGAAGGATACACTTTCATTGTTTCGGATCATGAACCTAAGATCACAGATTGGTGGTGGCGACATCTCTGGAAATTAAAGGCTCCCCCAAAAACAAGATTGTTCATTTGGTGTCTTTTAACCAACAAAGCACCTACTAATGACAACCTATAAATTAGATCCATTCATGGCCCTTCACGATGTTGTCTCTGTAAGGAAGACTCTGACACCATCGACCATCTATTTTTATTTTGTCTGATGGAACAACATGTATGGCATCAACTACACCAATCTCTTGAAATCACTAGTAGATGGCAAGGGAAAACATTCAGTCCACTTGGTAATCATGGTGGAAAAACACAAAGGCTCACAAAATCTGCAACCTTCCTCTCTTAGTCAGTTGGGGCATTTGAATAGCCAGAAACAAAGTCATATTTCAAGACATCCCCATTGACTAGAGCATCACTTGCACTAACATAGAGGCTCTCTACCATTTGATCCTTGAAGAGGAACCCTCGCATTGGATCTAAAACATATCACTTGAAGCCATTAACAGATCCTATCCTTGGGCCTATTTCGACGGATCTGCCTAACAAACTGGCTGTTGGGGAAGAGACATATTATATCTTTTTGAAAACCATTTTTTCAAACTAAATATGGGGTTTGGCCATGGCACAAACAATTATGCAAAACGAAATAGTCTCAAATTACTCGTCATTTTTGCACTCGTGAAGCATTGCAACCGGATTCAAATATTTGGAGATTCAAAAATTGTCATTATTTGGTTCAACTCACTAGCTCATTGTCACTTGCACACACTCATAGGACTATTGGATGAAATTACAACTTTAAAGTCACATTTTGATTTTATTTTTGTAACCATATTTATAGTGAAAGGAACCACATTTCTGACAGTCTTTCCAAGGAAGCCGTGTAATAGCCCATAGTTCAATGGATAATCTTGGAACAACAAGGACAGGAAATTTATCAGTACTACCGTAGGTCATTCATAGCACAGTGAGAGGAAGAAGAGCCGATTGATCAGTCTCCATGATCCTCGACAGATTTTTGATCCACCCCTATATGATGTTTTTTTTGCATTAAATAACTATATACTGCTCATACTGCCACATTTTATATCTTGTAGCTTTATAGCAATTAGATTCTAATTATAACCAGATCAGTTGCTGCGAATCAATATTCACTATTATTGATTTTGATACCAGGTAAATGTGTCCCAAAGATTAGATTCTAATTATAGCCAAATCAATTGTTGCGAATCAATATTCACTATTGTTGATTTTGACACTAGTTAAATGTGTCCCAAAGCTAGTTGATAAGAGAATGACTCTTATCAACTTCAGAGGTTTCATAGTAACTATCTTCATTACACATCTCAATGCTTAGGTTACAAATATGTGTGCTCAAAAGTTTACACTGAAAATTGATGGTTAGATTTACCATACTTACACATAAATTTCGTGGAGCGTAGCTTGAGGAAGCACTATAGACCACTTCACTCAGTGACATAATTAATGTAATGGTCGTGTAATCTCATATAAGTGGTATTGTTTACATGTACCTCGTTATATTGATGAAGCTAATGAAATCATGGTACGAATGGTCACCATTCTATTTTTTCCCTGGTATCAATTTTGAGACCATGTTATCTACTATATCATCATAAATGAGACAGTGTTATCTATTATATCAGCATAAATTCATCTTAAGTACGGATTTTATATGAGTCGAGAGGGATCAAATTTCTTACGTGTAAATTTCTTTAGAGTGCAAAATACAATGTGTTATTTTTCATTATTTAAATTATATTTGTGAATGCTAAATAGAATATATATATGACCAAATAAAAGTTTTAACCATAAAACTTATTTATTTATAAACTTAAACATCTTACTCACATTTTTTTACTTTAATTACTTTACGATATTTTCACTTTTTTAAGCTGATATTTTTTTTTTTTCTATTTAAAACATAATTTTGTTTTAAAGGGGAACATAATTTTTATTTTAAAGGGGAACGAACACATCCCCTCATATTGGGCTGTAAAATGAGCTTCCCGACTCAATGAATTAGATACCAACTATTTCGTTAAATAAACATACATATATCTAAACTCAATTATTAACCCATAATTTATATATTTGTGAGCATATCACCTAATTAATTTTAATTACCACTTAAATTTAGTGTTTTTATTTTTTTCCTTTTCCCTTAAAAAAAAAGAGATTCAAGTGGTAATTAAAATTAATAAGGTTACATGTTCATAGACACTTAAATCATGGAGCTAATAATGTGGAGGGGTAAAATGCAACCGAAAAACAAAAAATTAAATTAAATTAATTAAAAAAAATATTTAACAAAATTAAAATTAATTTCCTTATTTATAATAATTAATAATCAAAATTAAAAATATTTAAAATACTAATATATAATCAAATTTAAAATCATCTACTCACAAATTCTGTATATCAATAAATATAAATAAAATCAAAATAAAAAACGTATCCATGTGTCATTAAATATGATTAAAATTTTCTATATTTACATAGTAAGGTGTTTCTCTATGAAAATCATTTCCCTATTTGCCTTTCTGTCATAACCTTGTGCCTTTGGATTAGATTTTAGACGATTAAAAAATATTCAACCATTGGATGAAAGTAGTTATAAATATTTGGTTGCCAATTCAGTTATACAAACGCCATATTAACTGAAAGTAGTTAGAAATATTTGGTTGCCAATTCAGTTATACAAATGCAATATTAATTGAAAGTAGTTAGAAATATTTGGTTGCCAATTCAGTTATACAAACTGTTATCACTTAAGACTACAAGTTCATCTATGTACAAAGATCCATATAAAATTTTTGGTTCAAGTCAATAGGTTTTTAGGTCTATTACTTTAAAATTAGTCTTTTCCAAAGATATTGAGGTATGTCCTTGTAAAAAACCGTTAGTTTCCATCTCCCATAGCATATCTAGTCTTGATTACATCATTCCGACATTGCACAGTTTCGTAGCACAATA
>APFE031574358.1:239466-259836 GCA_000404065.3 Pinus taeda | reverse complement strand
TTGTTTAGGAGTCTAGGCAAAATGTGTGACAAGGTTCAGTATAAAAAAGATAATCACGAGACATCTCTCTTCCATCATGGTTTAATCAAGCTACTAGTGTTAGATAGCCTGAATAAGATTAGAAGGGATTGGGACTCATTTATTTTCATGTCGGGTTTTCAAAGTAAAACCGGTCTAACCCCTTTACCAGACAGAGAAAAGGAAAAAGAGACTCAAGAGTCTGCAATGGTTAAGGAACCTATACTGGAAACAATAATGGAAGAGCCTACAGTGGCTGAGCCTAAGCAGCAGGCTAGAGACCGAAAGAAACAAAAGCATAAATCAAAGCAATCAGGGAAACCCGTAGTTATCAAAGAGACACCAAAACCATCCGAGGAAAAGATAAAACACCAGAAAGTGGCATCCAAGCCAAGTGAAATAGCACAACAAACCAAAATCAGAACAAGGAGCCAATTGAACAAGGAAAAGGGAAAGTCAATTGCAACAGAGGATAGCCCCATGTCAAAGGGTAGCCTTAAAGATTTGTTAGAAGCAATTGAATTTGAACAAGCTACTTCTGTACAGGTGGAGCCCGTGCCAATAGACCTAACACAGTCATCTCCTGACAGCTCCAAGAAATCCAAAGCCTCAAAAAGGCTAAGATTTGAAGAGGCTGGGAAGGAATTCATGGTTAAGCCTAGAAGGCCAATCACTAGAGGTCAAGCACAAGCAGTAGGACAAATCCCAAAAGGTGAGGAGACTGCCAAGGTAATAACAAAGCAAACTAAACCATTACCTAAGACAGAGAAGCCAAAGGAGGCAGAAAAGGCAGTAAAGGCAGAGAAGGTACAGGAGACTAAAAGGATAATTTATACCAGAGAGCAGACCAAACAAAGAGGAAAACAAGTAGCTCAGGCCAAAGAAACAAAGGAGAGCAGAAAGAAAGAGGTAAAAGTAAAGACTCCTTTAGTTAAGAAAGAGAAAACCTCATCTTCTAAGGAAAAATGGGAAGCAGCTGACCAAGAGATGGCCAATATAGAAAAGACAGTGTCTGAGATTGCAGCTATGGAAAGTGAACTTGCTAAGCTGAAGGCTCAGCTAGGCAAGTTAGCTGCCAAATGAATTTATTTTCAATATTGCACCAAGTTTTTGTTTCATTTTTCTTATGTTAATTGATGTTTTGAGGCATGTATTAAAGTAAGGATAGCGAGCAATTTTGGGATCAAAGAGGAAAGCTGTAACAGTCTGAAATGATTGAAGACTGTGTTTTTGCAAAAAACAGCAGTTTCGTAGCGCGCTACGAAACTGCTGTAGGTGACTATTTTTAAGGGAAAATTTGAAAACATTGCTGAGGTCACCAAATTTTGTGGAGAAAGGCTTCGAGGATGGAAAGTGAATCACCATGGTTGCCTAAGCCTTCAAAGGTCGACAAATGTAAACCTCATTGCATAAAGGTAAAATCTTTTGTCTTTACCAAGTTTCAAAAAGTACCTTTATGATCGCAGAATTAGGGTTTCTGGTAGGATTACCAGGGTTTTGAGTTCAACACCTGGCAGTATTCGCAAAGCATCTAGATTATTCAGGCAGAGGGTGTTATGGCATGGTCATTAAAGGTCATTAATACAGCTTAAAGCATTTTTGTTGAAAAAAGAACATGGAGCAAAACAGGGACCGGGAAAACAGAGGTTAGTTCTGCAACAAATAGTTGAGTCAGCAACACATTAGGATCCAAGGCAGCAAGTACAACGAATGCTCCTCAAGATACATTTCAGCTCCTACACGAAGAACACAACTGTCAGAGATCAGGAAAGAATCAAGCAAATGAGGAGATGGAAGCAGAATTTCATTAGAACTAGGACTCTTTGCATTAAAAGCAATACCTCTGTATTTAGTAAATTAGTTTCAATACGGATAAGGTAGTTAATTTTAAGTTTTCGAGCTCCCCTCATGCTGGAGGAGGAGACTCAAGATAGCTTAGCTTTATTTCCTATATATAGCAAGAACGTTGGATTGTGCAAGGGTTGGAGAACTTTTATGAAAAAGACTGAGTTCTCATATTGGTGTATGTTACAGACTATTACAGTAATAGTAAAACAGCTGTTGTTTCTTCTCAAGATTCTCAATGGATTATATTGTTCAAATGTGATGGTGTTCTATTTTCTTAATGTTCTTGTACAGCCTTGTTATAACGCAATCACTCAGAATTCATATCTTATGCTCTGACTTCCTGTGTGTTTGGCAAGTTGTGGTTTTTGTCAAGTATGTTTGAATAATTAATGCAAAGAGCCTTGACTTCCATGAAATGAATGTGCTTTTGTTTACTAAGTGTGTGAGACTCCATAGCCCAATGAAGACCAAATTTGATGTGTGTCCAACCAGCTTTATTTTCGTAAATGTGTGAAGAGTTAGCCCTCTGTTGTTGTGATTAATTCTTATCAAAAGTTTGTGAGAGAGCCCTCTCTGACCAAAGAGGCTAATCTTTGGTCTAAAGCCTGGTCTGAAAAAGTTGCATAAGATCTCACTAGGTTGCAGCCCTTAGTGTGTGATTTTGTGACAACACAAACGTTGTAATAATTGAAAGTAGTTAGAAATATTTGGTTGCCAATTCAGTTATACAAACGCCATATTAACTTATTTATTATCTTGTTGACCACTAAACATTTGCTACACTAAAGGATGTGCAGGAGAGTCTCGCCCACAGGGTCCCCGGGCTTAACAACTCTGTGGAATGTTAATTTGTTTTAGACACCATTCTTGGCGACACCAGAAGGAGGATAGGCAAATTTCACCATTTCAATGAGTCTAGCCCACAGAGTCCTCGGGCCTGACGACTCTGTGGAATGTTAATTTGTTTTAGACACCATTCTTGGCAACACCACAAGGGGGATAGGCAAATTTCATCATTTCAATGGGAACTTGCGCTTACCGAGGAAATACTTTGCAATAGAGTCCCTTTAAGGTCTGAGGCGACACAAGAAAATTATTGGGTAGGGATTTCATTTTCACTAGTGGGTTTATTAGAGTTTTGTAAATCTCCTCATTAATTGATTATTGTAACTACTTCAGATTTCATCTTAGAGGTTGGAGCACTGTGTGGAATATTAATTTGTTTTACACACCATTTTTGGTGATTCACGGCAAGGAAGATATACTTTTTATAAAATCTATTTCTAGTTGTAAGAACCTATGCAAATAACTTCCTTCTCTACCTTTCTGTCATAACCTTGTGCCATTGGATTAGATGTTAGACGATTAAAAAATATTTAGCGATTGGATGAAAGTAGTTAGAAATATTTGGTTGCAAATTGAATTAGTTATACAAACTATAAGCTCCCTTTACGGCTATTAACGGCTCCTCAACTGACGCCGATAATTTGGAAACAATTGCAGTTATTTCCTTCATTTACTGAAACCAACTACAGTCATTTCCTTAAATTATGAAAATCAAATGCAGCTAAATAATTTCTTGTTAGGAGCTTTTGGAGTGGTCCATTACTCCCTCTGCAGTTCTCTACCATGATTTGTGGAACACCTGACACATACAAAAGCTTGATGGAAGCTTGGCTATAAATACTTATGTTTGGTCCCCAAGCTCACTAACTCAATCCCCTTCAATTTTACACCATCAAGTTACAGTGAGTAGAGCTTGGAAGTACCACTTGGGTGAGAGAAAAAGTCTACAAAGGGTGAATGGCCTCGCGTATTTGAATAGTCAGATCCATTGTATTTTTGCACTATTTGTTTTGGTAAGGTTCCTCTCTGCATATACTCTTGGTGATGGAGGGTCTGTAACCCTTCCAATGTTTACCACTATTGGCTATTCTCGGTTGTCGAGTTGATACGTCGGCTCTCCACTTTTCCAAGGATTTTTTGACACCAGGAGACCATCCCTCAGTCCGCCGACCTTCCTCTTTCGCATGCAGGCTCAAACCATTAGTGTTTTACTTCAGGACTATCGGTTTTTATAGAGCCAAGCAAGCAGAGAGAAGAAACTTGTATATTGAGGGTTCAAAGCTCCGAAAGGCAGTTGATGTTGGAGGTTCGAGTAGCTTTATTTCGGTGTTTCCATTATCCTATACAACAATAAATTGGGGTAAATACCATGAAAGAGCAAGTTACAGGCAATCTTGTTTTCATTTGATATCATTTGTGAGAAGCATCAATGGTCGGAGGTATGTTTTCTTGGGCATCAAGTTTTTTACGATTCTTGTAAAGTATTTATTTCGCATTAAAGAATCTTTATTTTTGCTCAAATTTGGTATCGAAGCATTTTTTTTATCTCTACCTTGGCGTTCAAAGACATGCTTTGTTTGGCTAAATGCCATATTTTGAGAATTTTCTGAATTAAGGCATTTATTTGGAAATATGTCTTTTTATGCTTATAATATTTATTTGATTTAATTATATACAATTTGTACAAAATTTATTAACTATGTTCGTATTTGATTTGCATGAATTGATTATTTCTATTCTAAATTAAAACATGCTATTTTGGATGAGTATATGAGACCCATCGTTGAATGTTATGCATGACTATTATAGTTTATTTCAAGACTAATTTTTATGCATAAAAGAAATAATGTCTAGTGATCCATATAATTTTTAATTGATTAGAGAATAGCCACAACATCTCTAATTAAATAATATTATATATTATTGATTGATTAGGATCACATAAAGAATATTAGACATTAATTAATTGTAATTAATTATACTAAATATAATAAATTTTATCCCACATGAATTTTTATTATATTTATATGATTAATTATGATAAAATATTCCTAACTTACCCACATGAATTATGAATTAATAGTTTTATCATAAAGTTCAAATCTAAGATAGAATTTATATCAAATTATAATCATAATATGCCCTTTAGAATTATGAATTAAGTGAATAATTTGATAAATTCTATCATAAAGAATAATTGAATCTGCTTGAATTGGAAATTTAGCCCACAGGCAATTTTTATGTCATTAGATTCAATTTTAAGCATGGTTTACATTGGTAAGGCATGGAATTTTATTTTTAGGCCTCAATTTTAACATAAGCATGTATTCTTTAATTTTATGCAGTTGTACAACCTGCAAATTTCTCTAAAATTCGTTTTGATATCCCTGAACTTAAGGGAGATAACTATAAGTTTGGAAGGAGAGAGTTCTCCTTCATTTGGGATGGATGGACATAGAATATGCTATTAGGAAAGATGAACCACCGGCACTCACTACCAGCACTACAGTGGACATCACACTTTACGAACGATGGGAACGATCTAATCATCTAAGCATGATGTTCATTAAGACTAAAATTTCAGCTGGTATTCGTGGTTCTGTTGATCAACATGAAAAGGTCTGAGACTTGCTGAAAGCCATTGATGATCAATTCGTCACTTCAAACAAGGCACTAGCAAGCACCCTAATCATGAAGTTATCATCCCTAAGGCTCACTAGTGTGAAAGGTGTGCGCGAGCACATCATGCAAATGAGGGACACTGTGGTTCAATTGAAGAAACTTGAGGTTGAAATATCGGAGTCCTTTCTGGCGCACTACATCCTGAACACCCTTTTACACCAATACGGACCCTTCAAAATCTCATACAACACACATAAGGATAAATGGTCAATTAATGAACTCATGACCATGTGTGTTCAAGAGGAAGAGAGACTAGTGATGGAACTGGGAGAAATTGCAATGTTAGCAACGCGTGGAAAGGGAAAATCTCAAGCCAATCGGAAAGGGAAAGGTAAAGTACCTCCCCAAGCCGATATCAAGAAGGATTCCAAGTGTTTCTTCTGTAAAAAGAAGGGCTGCATGAAGAAGGAATGTGCCAAATTTCAGAAATGGCTTGCAGACAAAGGTAATCTAATCTCGTTTGTTTGTTATGAATCTAATATGGTTAATGTCAATATTAACACTTGGTGGATTGATTCTGGATCAACAATTCGCATTTTGAATTCCTTGCAGGGTTTGAAAAACCTAAGGAAGCCAGTGGGAAGTGAGAAAAGCACCTTATCAGGAAACAAGATGGGTTCGCATGTGGAAGCTATAGGAACATGCTATTTAACTTTAAGTAGTGGCTTTGTTTTAGAATTACAAAAGACCTTTTATGTTCCAAGTTTTTCTAGAAACTTGATTTCAGTTTCAAGACTTGTACATTTTGGATATTCCTTTAACTTTTCAGAAACATCCTTCAGTTTATTTTATAAATCTGATTGTGTTGGGAATGGTATTTTGTCTAATGGTCTTTACTGCATTAATTTACAAAACAATGTCACTTATGATTCAATGCATGTTCACACTGGCACTAAAAGATCTGTTATTAATGAAGATTCCTCTAAATTATGGCACCGGAGATTAGGTCATATCTCCATAAAAATAATTAAAAGATTAATAAATGAAGGGGTACTTAATACTTTGGATTTTACTGATTTTGAGACTTGTGTGGACTGCATAAAGGGAAAGCAGACCAACAAGTCAAAGAAAGGTGCCACTAGGAGTTCAGACATATTAGAGATCATACATACTGATATATGTAGTCGAGACATGGACTCACATGGTCAGAGATACTTCATCTCTTTTATAGATGATTACTCACGATATATGTATCTCTACATGCTTCATAAAAAGAGTGAAGCATTAGATGCCTTTAATATCTTTAAGGCTGAAGTAGAGAAACAATGCAAGAAGCAAATTAAGATCGTGAGATTAGATAGAGGTGGAGAATATTATGGTAGATACACAGAAGATGGACAAGCACCTGGGCCATTTGCAAAATTTCTTCAAGAGCATGGGATTGTTGCCCAATACACCATGCCAGGTTCACTCGACGAGAATGGTGTAGCAGAAAGAAGAAACCGAACATTATTGGACATGGTGCGGAGTATGCTTAGCAGCTCCAATCTTCCTAAATCCTTGCAGACTGAAGCACTTAAGACGACAGTGTATATATTAAATTGAGTTCCAACCAAGGCTATTCCTAAAACACCATTTGAATTATGGAAAGGTTGGAAACTGAGTTTGTGACATATGTGCGTTTGGGGATGCCCAACTGAAGTGAGAATTTATAATCCACAAGAGAAGAAGCTGGACCCAAGGACCATTAGTGGGTATTTCATTGGATATGCTGAAAGGTCTAAAGGTTACATATTTTATTGTCCATCTCACAACACTAGGATTGTGGAATCAAGAAATGCGAAGTTTATTGAAAATGACTTGATCAGTGGGAGAGATCAAACCAGAAACATAGTTTTTGAGAAGGATCATTCAGAATCTCAACCTTCCACTTCAAGTGATAGATTGATTATTGTTCATAGCAACCCTCAAGTACAAACTGGTGTTGAACAACCAATCGTTGAAGTTCCACAAGCTGCTGACGACATTCCAGTAGATCAGGTAGTTCAAGAGTTGCCAAGAACTTTTGAACAACAAGTTGAACCACATACTTCTCAGGAAGATGATGGTACAACATTAAGAAGATCTACTAGACCAAAGAGATCATCAATTCCTGATGATTATGTTGTGTATCTACAAGAATCTAACTACAACATTGGAGCCGAAAATGATCCCGAGTTCTTTTCACAAGCCATAAGTTGAAAAGAATCAGAATTATGGTATGATGCCATGAAGGAAGAGATGAATTCTATAAAGAGTAACGAAGTTTGGGATCTTGTTGAGTTGCCTAATGGTGCAAAAGACATTGGATGTCAATGGGTCTTTAAGACAAAGAAAGACTCATTGGGCAACATTGAGAGATACAAGGCAAGACTTGTTGCTAAGGGATTCACTCAAAAATAAGGAATCGATTACACAAAGACTTTCTCTCTTGTATTTAAGAAAGATTCCTTGTGCGTTATTATGGCATTAGCAGCCCATTTTGACTTGGAGTTGCAACAAATGGATGTGAAAATGACTTTTCTCAATGGAGATCTAGAGGTGGAGGTTTACATGAAACAACTTGAAGGATTCCCCTCTAGTGATGGTGAGCAATTGGTTTGCAAGCTCAAGAAATCATTAATACGGTTTAAAACAAGCATCCCACCAATAATATTTGAAATTCCATAATGTAATTTCTTCTTTCGATTTTGTCGAAAACATTATGGATCAATGTATATACTTGAAAGTCAGTGGGAGTAAAATTTGTTTTCTTGTTTTATATGTGGATGACATTTTGCTAGCAACTGATGATAAGGGTTTGTTGCATGAGGTGAAACAATTCCTCTCTAAAAATTTCGATATAAAGGATATGGGTTAGGCATCTTATGTCATTGGCATTAAGATCCATAGAGACAGATTTCAAGGCTTCTTGGGTATGTCTCAGGAAACCTATATTAATAAAATTTTAGATATATTTCAGATGAAGGATTGTTCACCAAGTGTAGCTCCCATTGTGAAGGGTGATAGGTTCAATTTGAACCAATTCCCAAAGAACGACTTCGAAAGGGAACAAATGAAGAACATTCCATATGCTTCTACTATTGGAAGCCTAATGTATGCTCAGGTCTGCACAAGACCTGACATTGCATTTGTTGTGGGAATGTTCGGATGATATCAGAGTGATCAAGGTTTAGACCACTGGAGAGCTACAAAGAAACTAACGAGGTACCTTCAAGGAACCAAAAACTACATGCTTATGTATAGATGGATGGACAATTTGGAAGTAATTGGCTACTCAGATTCTGACTTTGTTGGATGTGTTGATTCACACAAATCAACATCAAGATACATTTTTATGATGGCCAGTGGAGCTGTATCATGGAGGAGTGCCAAGAAGACCTTGATTGCCACTTCCACTATGGAAGTCGAGTTCGTTTCTTGTTTTGAGGCTACTTTACATGGTGTATGGCTTAAGAGTTTCATTTATGGGCTTAGAATTATGGATTCTATCTCTAAGCCATTGAGAATGTATTGCGACGATTCAGCTGTTGCTTTTATGGCTAAAAACAACAAAAGTGGGAGTCGAAATAAACACAATGATATTAAGTATTTAGCTATAAGGGAACGTGTTAAATAAAAGAAAGTGGTCATTGAGCACGCCAGCACTGATTTGATGATCGTTGATCCTTTGACTAAGGGCATGCCATCGTTGAAATTCAAGGATCATGTAATGAATATGGGACTTGGTTCCATTATGTAGTTTCTCATTGTATGGACAATGTTATTTTAATGAAATTCTTAATTATTGTGATGTTTTTCTCATATTTATGTGCACCTTAATTTGATTTGAGAAAATTCATCTATGTAGGACCAAGAATAAACATAGGGTTTATTCATTAAGAAATTGTTGCCACATAAATTATAATAGCAATAAATATATAGTAATACATGGAAGATAATACTTGTCATTAGAGGACTTATCACCGTGATTCATGTATCTATTACTTAATACAGATCATCAATGGGTTTTAAGATGAGACATTAAGATTGGAAGTATGGACCAAGTGGGAGAATGTAAGTTCCCTTTACGGCTATTAACGACTCCTCAACTGCCGCCGATAATTTGGAAACAACTACAATTATTTCCTTCATTTACTGAAACCAATTGTAGTCATTTCCTTAAATTATGGAAATCAACTGCTGTTAATTAATTTCTTGTTGGGAGCTTCTGGAGTGGTCCATTACTCCCTCTGCAATTCTCTACCATGATCTGTGGAACACTTGACACATAACCAACAGAAGCTTGATGGAAGCTTGGCTATAAATACCTCTGTTTGGTCCCCAAGCTCACTAACTCAATCCCCTTCAGTTTTACACCATCAAGCTAGAGTGAGTAGAGCTTGGAAGTACCACTCGGGTGAGAGAAAAAGTCTGCAAAGGGTGAATGACCTCGCGTAATTGAATAGTTAGATCTGTTGTATTTTTGCACTGTATGTTTCGGTAAGGTTCCTCTCTACATATACTCTTGGCGATGGAGGGCCTGTAACCCTTCCAATGTTCACCACTATTGGCTATTCTCGGTTTTCGAGGTGATATGTTGGCTCTCCACTTTTCCAAGGTGTTTTTGACAGCAGGAGACCATCCCTTAGTCCACTAACCTTCCTCCTTCGCATGCAGGCTCAAACCATTAGTGTTTTGCTTCAGGACTATCGATTTTGATAGAGCCAAGCCAGCAGAGAGAAGAAACTTGCATATTGAAGGTTTGAAGCTCCGAAAGGCAGTTGATGTTGGAGGTTCGAGCAACTTTATTTTGATGTTTCCATTATCTCGTACAACAGTAAATTGGGGTAACTACCGTGAAAGAGCAAGTTACAGCCAATCTTGTTTTCATTTGATATCATTTGTGAGAAGCATCTATGGCCGGAGGTATGTTTTCTTGGGCATCAAGTTTTTTATGATTCTTTTAAAGTATTTATTCCGCATTAAAGAATCGTTATTTTTGCTAACACAAACGTCGTATTAACTGAAAATATTTATAAATGTTTGGTTTCCAATTCAGTTATATAAGTGTTGTATTCACTGATCTATCATCTGTTGAGCACTAAACATTTGATACACTAAAAGATGTGTAGGAGAGTCTCGCCCACAGAGTCCCTGGGCCTGGTGACTCTATGGAATGTTAATTTGTTTTAGACACCTTTCTTGGTGACACCACAAGGATGATAGGTGAATTTCACCATTTCAACGAGAACTTGCACTTATCAAAGAAATGCTTTGCAACAAAGTCCCTCGCCATAAGGTCTGAGGCGACACGGGGCAAATTTTTGGGTATAGATTTCATTTTCACTAGTTGGTTTATTAGAGTTTCCTAAAGCTCCTCATTAATTGATTATTGTAACCATTTCAAATTTCATCTTAGAGGTTGGAGCATTGTGTGGGATATTAATTTATTTTACACACCATTCTTGGTGATTCACGGCAAGGAGGGTATACTTTTTATTAAATCTATTTCCAGTTGTAAGAATCTTTGTTCCAGTCTTTTGAACTAAAATTGAGTGTCGACTAGCCTTTTATTAACCTTAGATTCATAGCATTTGCAATTTATACTTTACATATACTTCGGCTATGCTTTCAATAATGTACATGGTTCTTTGAATTTTCCATTGTAATCTACATTTACCCAATGTCATCTTCTTATGGAACCAGTAGCTTGTCCAACGACTACCCACTCAACACCAGTAGTCCCAAGTTCACACTTGATTATTCCAAATGCACATAAGAATTTAATTTTGGTACTAGCACAATATTTGATGATGACTATTTTTTGATGATGGCAAATAAATAGTAGAAACAGATGTTAGAGTCACATAAGAAAAATAATGTTAGAGTCACATAAGAAAAACATTGTTAAGAATCAATTACATATTTTCAATAATTTCTACACTATTGTCTAACTAAACGGGAAAAGAATTGAGATCGGAAAGATTAAGCTTTTCATTCTTTCTTTTCCATTTTAAATTTGTTCGAGATTACATTCAGTCGTGTTTGTTCTTTACCAATAAAAATGTCTTTAGTATTATATGTGGGTATAACTCCATTATTCTGATATTCTTATGGACCATCTGGAGATGGAGGAACGATATCATATTCAGGGATCTTCAGCTGCCACCAGCCTTCTACATTGATTACATTATGTCCCTGTGGCACTCATTATATGGAATCAAATGAGGACATCTTCCCTTTTTTGTATATGTATATGCAAAAACAATATTTGCCAGATATGCAGCACTTTTCCACTATGATTAGAATATCTGATTACTCATATGATTATATGACCATATGTCACTATGCATACTCATTTGTACAATGAGGATCATCATCCACATATTTTCTCAATATAATATACAACTTTTTTTCTTCTGAAAAAAAAAATAACTCTATCTTAAATTGGCAAGCAATTCCAATCAAAAAATTACATTTTCCTTATTTTCTCTTTATACAAAAATTTGTTTCTTTAATATTACAATCATTCCTTTTATCTTTCATTATATTGTCATGTTGAAATTTTGTGTTACATGGATGTGTGGATATGGAGATATCTTTATAAAACTTTTATTATCCCTTTAAATTCACGTTATATTGGGATTATATTGGGATAATCTCCTGTTTAGAGAAATTATTTTAAATTTCCAAAAACACGAGCAACAAAATTCTCTCTCTTTGACATTGATTTTCAAATAATGAATTTTTTTCTTTCATAAATTTAGTTTCATCCAAGGTAAGAATCGATGTTCATAAAACCTTTGCAAGACGAAGAGTTAAAGAAAAAGTCAAATTTTAAAATCCCCGACACGGGGTAAAATAAAAACCGAAACTTATGGAAATTTCCACATTGAAAACAATAAATCATGAAAATTAAAAAATGAAAGGAGAGAAAATTAAAATGTTGCAGGGTAGAAAATTAATTTCAAAATTAAAATTTGGCAAAAAAAAAAAATATACAAGAAAATTTATATATATATATATATATATATAAACTGTAAATTAATATAAAAACTATGAAAAAAATCAATAAATAAATCAAGTTAATGAAAACCAGGATCTTAAATTAATTGTGTCAATGAAAACTAGGATTTTAAATCAAACGATTGATTATGGAAACGAATATAAAAGAATGGTTTCTAATGAAAACCAGGATCTTAAATTAATTGTGTCAATGAAAACTAGGATCTTAGATCAAACGATTGATTATGGAAACAAATAAAAGAATGGTTTTTAAATTTTTATTGATTATGGAAAAGAATAAAGAATGGTTTCTTTATTCTTAAAATTTAGTGGAGGTGGTAAGGCCATTAGAGAATACTACAATTAGGTTGGGCATTGAATTTATCATTTCTAAATTACCAAATTATTTTAAAGCTTTAGTGGAGGTGGTAAGGTCTTTAGAGATTACTACAATTAAGTTAGGCATGGAATTTATCATTTCCAAATTACCAAATTATCTTAAGCTTTAGAGAAGCTCCCATGGATTATGCTAAATAATTAAAGGAGATATCCAAATTCAAAAAAGATAATGGAAATATTGAGACTTTAATAAATTCATACAATCAAATTATGCATTCAATTTACCATTTCCAAGTTATTTTAAACTTTAAAAAAGTTTAGATTGCAATTGTTCCAATATTTTTAAAATAAAAAGTTATTGTCTAAATGATAATATATAAATGAATATTCTCATAATTTTTACCATAGACTTCAATTTATTTTATAAAGAAGGGGATATACCAATTTGGTGCTTTATTTGGTTGCGAATTTAAAATCAAATTTTATATAGAGCTTAAGTGTGCCTAATGGTTTAGAACATATCTCACCTCCTAAGAGGTTACAGGTTCAAATCTAGAATGAGGGAGATCTTCATTACTTCTTATGTGTGTAATGCCTAAACAAATGCCAACATGAAATGCAATTAACTTTTTGAGTGGTGTCTTTCCTACAACTGGTGGAGTTTTGTCAGAATTCGTAGTCCCAATGAGTGCATTCTCTTGTTGTGAAGGGATAGTAGGGAAACTCAATTTCAATAATCTAGGTGAGTTCAAGATGTCTATGGTTCCCTTATTGACAATCTTGCTTTTGTGGGTTGTGCAATATTTTTTTGATCTTGTATTAGACCATAGATTTCGATCTAAGAAAGATGTGTTTACGTTTATGGAAATTGGATATATCAGAGGGCTTAGTTAAAAGCGGAAGAATGAAGACCCTAATGGTAAAACTTCAACAGAAACCAAAAGTAGTGTAAGTTTCAAATCATCAATTTTGAGTATAAATTAAAATCCTTGTCTGAAATAATGGTCAACAACAAGCCATAAAATCAAAAAAATTTAATCATAGATAAACTCTTAGTGGTTTCGTTGCAAGGTCACAACCTTGAACTTAAACCGAGAATCAAAGGGTGCTAAAAGGTCAAAATCCAAAAGCAATTGATTGATTTGGTGACAAATTATGGAAGGATTGACTTTAATGTTTGTACTTAAAGATTTAAGATTCAAATCTAATTGTTGAAATAATGCTTTGTATGAGGAAGAAGATTATTCATTCCTTTTGTAAAAATAGATTTAAGATTCAAATCTAATCGCTGAAATAGTTCTTTGTATGAGGAAGAATATGATTCGAACTTAAACCAAGAATCAAAGGGTGCTAAAAGGTCAAAGTCCAAAAGCAATTGATTGATTTGGTAACAAATTATGGAAGGATTGACTTAAATGTCTGTACTTAAAGATTTAAGATTCAATCTAATTGCTGAAATAGTGATTTCTATGAGGAAGAAGATGATTCGTTACTTTTGTAAAAATAGATTTAAGATTCAAATCTAATTGCTGGAATAGTGCTTTCTATGAGGAAGAAGATGTTTCGTTACTTTTGTAAAAATTCAGATTTAGTATTCAGTCTATATGATGAATAATAAATACTTTGGGCTGATATTTGTCTAAGATCAAAGATACATGTAGAATATATTTATTGTACAAAATTTTGGCCACCACAAGATGTATACAATGAAGAGTTGAGGGGGAAATTTCAGAGATGATGTTCTAAGAGGAAACATTAGAGATATTGAACATCATCAATTGCACTGCACTAGAGTTTCCCATCAAAGTTGTAGATTTTATACCAAAAGTTATGAATAATTCGGAACTAGTGTTTATCTCATTTTCATCTAATACTCGATGTTGTCTGAAATTTGTGAGTTTTTGATGCAAATTTAGATTTGGAAAGATAGCCATCATATTGTTAGCTATCATATTTTTCATGAATTAATGATATTTTATTTAGCTTATCCAATGTCATCTACTACTTGTATTTTTCAAAATCTATCAATATTTGTTATTGGAACTTGAAACGCCATTTGTAAGCGATTTTATCTTCTAGTTCTAAATGACATTTTATTTACTAATTTTTATTTTCAATGATGTTGCATCAAGGTTGTAGATTTTATATCAAAAGTCATGAATAATTGAGAAATGGTGTTTAGCTCATTTTCATCTAACACATGGTGATGTCTAAAATTTATGAGTTTTTTTTATGCAAATTTAGATTTGGAAAGATAACCACCATATTGGTAGCTATCATATTTTTCATGAATTAATGATATTTTATTTAGCTTATCGAATGTCATCTACTAGTATTTTTTCAAAATCTATCAATATTTGCTATTGGAACTTGAAATACCATCTGTAAGTAATTTTATCTTCTAGTTATGAATGACATTTTGTTTACTAATTTTTATTTTCAATGAGGTTGTATATGGTAAGATTCTTCTTGATATTATGTCTTACGGGTTTCCTTTGCAACATTTGGTGCAATTACTAGTATGATTTTGACTTTGCTCATATATATGGAATATGTTTGATATTAATTTTGTTTATGAGTATATGTACAATTTAAGTTTTATCATGAATACCAGCGTTTTAAATATGGTTTAGATTTTATTATGAATTATTATAAATTAATAAGTGTAGAAAACTAACAATAGGTTAGTACGTTAGTTTGAGTGGTTAGATATTATTAGACCTTAGATATTATTAGGTTGTCAAAATTGTAAATAGTTCATTATGCTAAGAGGTGCTTTCTATTCCAGTATGGAAGAGATGTTATAATGTTATGTGTTATCATGTAAACGTATTGAATTGGTAAAAATACATAAAAAATTAAAAAATAAAATAAAAAAATAATTAAAATAAAATTGAGGTAAAATAGTCATTTATCCTTGGTGGTGTTTTGGCCAAGATTTTGACAACCCATGGTTTTTCCAATGTCATTCTTATGTAAGAAGATATATAATATATGTGTGTGTGTTAAACTAGCCTAGATCCATTTTAACTCTTGAGGTGCAAACATATTTTAGAGTCAAAAGAGATTAATTTTGATCCCTCATGTCATTTGGTAGATTTGGAATTAAGATGGATGTAGATTAGTTTACTTTAAGTATCATATTCTAATGAAGAGAGGTATTTAAAGAGTTTTTCCAAAATGTATATTCTATCGACAAGAAAAGGAAAAAATAAGCTTTAAACCATTTTAAATCAATCAAACTTCATATATATATAATAAAGAAATAATTAAAAAAGTAATATATTTATTACTCAATGTCCATCCAATCATTATTACTTACTTTGATAAGTGAACTCTATAACTCAATATGAGCAAGCTATGTAATTCTTTCACTACTAACCTTGAGTTGACATATGTACTTTTAAAAATAAAAATACTATATTATTCTAAATAATGTTGGTTATACCTCTGATGGGGGTGTTAACGAGGTTGAAGTTGGGGCTTTGGAGGCAATGTCTTAGACCCCCACACGTGATGAGAATTTAAGTGAGGAGGAAGTGACCTTCTATTGCATGCATTGGTATGCAACACTCCAGTTGGCATTTTCTATTAATTTTGGTTGCATGGCGGGTTTGTGCTTTTTTGGTTGTGGATAGAGTGGAGGCAAGGGTTGGTCCTCGACCTCCTATTACATGTATTATATCTTGCCTATGTTATTGAAGAGCTTGACATTTGGACTTAATTATGGAATTGTGGTAGAGAGAGGTGAAGGCACTAGCCATTGAGGGTGGTGGAGGAAATAATGAATTTTCTTGGGCATCTTAGTCCATGCATTGTCACTAGGAATTTGAAATTTTGGTGGGCTAGCATGGATGTCAAATGCTTCTTCGATCACAAAATTTCACATCGCTTCCTTTCTATGTCTGGTTATTTTTTTTATTTGCAATGTTGTGTCTAGGTTTGAGGTCTTAGGGGTTTTTCCTTTGTTTTTGAAGCACCAATCTCAAGTTGAGGATAAGGACTTGGGTGGTTTGTCAATCTATATGCATCTCTTGGTTTGGGTTCCCTTGAATTGGTCAAAGAATGGGTAGGTTGGTATTGTATGGGATAATGATTTAAGGCATTGTTCTGTTAAGTTTATAGTGAGGTCAGTAAGGCCTTGATGGATTGTGTGTTGGGGTTTCTTGCATCGCATAAGAATTCAGGGCTCTCAGTTATATCTGTCAATGTTCCTTTGTTTAATGGTGCCAGGGTGTGAATCCTTTGTAGAGGTAGTTGAGCCCTCTGGTTTCCATGACAGGGTCTATGTCGAGTCTGAGGCATATATATTAGGTTCCAGGGATGATATTAAGTTGGCATCCTGGTCCTGTAGTAGGTGGGTCATGTTTATTCTCTTGTTTATTTGAAGGGAGAAGAATTCACAATAGTTGTTCTATGTGTGCCCCTCATGCCTTAGCTATGATGTCAAGGCAGAGAATGTGGTGTAGACAAGGGGAAGGTGGCAATGCTCGTCAGGGTTAGAGAGGAGTGAGACTCTTTTCTCATGATTCAGTTGTCACCTATTTCAATGTGGTTCTGTCACAGACTAGGAAATAAATTCGTAAGCTTGAAACCCAAGAAAGGGTTGAAATACAACCCCATTTGGACTCTGAAATCATGGAGGACGTGTCAGAATGGGTTCCTGACCCTAGGCACACCAAGGGTAGGAAGAAGAAATATTTGAATTTTGTGGCTCTGCATTTGTAGATGAAGACCTTGTTGGGCCTAGTCTCGAAAGGTAAGCAAGTGGAGCAGTATAATGTCTTTGCCACCCTGGAAGACATTAAAAGGATGATTAGAAACTAGCATTTTTTCCTAGACAAGATTGAATCCTGCCCAGTGCTTGTGGAAGGTCATATTGTATGTGAATCAGATTGTGCTGATTTGATGGACCCTCTAGGCTCAAGTGTGAGGGTTCCTGCAACAATCTCTTCTTCAAACAATGATAGTGACCCAGCAGGGTGCCTTTGCAGTGTGGTGGGTTATGCATCTCTCTTTCGCCTGAGTCAACAAGGGGCATGTTTTTTTATGAAGGTCCTGACTTCTGTTTGTTTACTTTCTCATCTCAAAGTATTTCTATGTGTTTTTGTTATTAGGGAGTTGTTTATGGCATATGTGTGGGTCTTTTTTTTCAATAATTGTACATGCTTCTATGAAACGTGTTATGGGTTAATGGATTTGTTCTTAGCCTAGGCGCACAATCATATATGAGTTCATTTGCATCTAAGCTTGTATGGGGACTTTCCAGCCCGAGCTTCCCCAATCAAAGTGTTTTGAGGAGAAGTAGACTCCTCATGGAGTAATTTGGAAAAATTATGTATATTTGTTTTTTCGAGTAATACGAAGTTTTAATTCACATAAAAAAAAATGTTGGCTATAATAATAAACAAAACTTAGTTAATTCTAACATAAATATTTTTTCTCTTGCTCTCATTCTCACTCTTAGCTATAAATAAAAATATTCTGATGTCCATGTGAAGCCACATAATTTTATATCAGCTTTAAAAAAAATAGAAAAATAAAAAGAAGTATATATATATGTGTGTGTGTGTGTGAGAGAGAGAGAGAGAGAAGCCACATAATTTTCTATCAACTTTAAAGAAATTAAAAGTAATTAAAAGTAAAAATAAATAAATTATATTTTCCTTTTTTTAGTGTGAGGAAGATGTATAACTCTTATGTTTTTTAAAAGTATTTTAGTATAGGAGTTAAATAAACCACTTTAAATAATTTATTTCAATATAATTTCATATAGATATATATGAAGAAGGATATGTGTGATTCATTTATTTCTTAATATAAAACTCTCCTAGATCCATTTTAAATTTGGATATACCAAGTGTCTAGAGGATGTCTAGAGTTAAGATGGATCTAAGCTCACACTCTTGCATTCCATAATAGATTTTATTTTTAGTTGACATAACAGGACATTACAACATTGCTTCCATATTAGGTTAGAGAACACCTCTTTATGCAATTGATATGTAGCATTTAAATAATAATAATAAATCGAATGTGGGTTATAAATAAAATATTCTCTCTATGAAATTGATATGTAGCATTTAAATAATAATAAAAAATGAATGTGGGTTATAAGAGCCCAAAAACAATAAATGCCAAATTATTATTTTTATTTTATTTTATTTTTAGTTGACATAACAAGACATTACAACATTTCTTCCATACTAGGTTGGAGAAAGTCTCTCTATGCAATTGATATGTAGTATTTAAATAATAATAATAAATCGAATGTAGGTTATAAATAAAATATTTCAATATATATTATTGGGCAAAGAGTGCTCTACAATGTGTTGATGTTAAATATTTTTTTTTTTTTAATTTTTTTTTTTAATTAAATTACAGACATTTTTTTAGATAAAAGAAATTAATATACATGTCACTTTAAAATATATAACATATAAATAATACTTATATATACATCCATTTTAGCTTAAATTAAAATAATGATTTGTAACCATAATTAATTACTAAGCCATAAAATTAATATTTATAATATAACAAGATTTTTAACCAGAATATTCACCCCATTTTACCACAGATATTAATTTTATATCATGGCTTATCAATACCACATACCCAAAACCATAACTCTTTCAATATATATATATTATATATAGCTTGAGTTGGGGCCTAATGGTTAAGAGCATGTGTTTCCTCCTAAGAGGTCACAGATTCAAAACTAGAGGGGGTAGAGTATGTGCTTTCCTAGACTTAGCAGTTAGGCTTGGTTGTGACCTTAAAAATGGTAATATTAATAACAACAATATTCACCCCATTTTACCATGGATATTATTGACTTGTAAATAGACTTTCTTGCTTATCAATATCATTTGCCCAAAAACCATAAATCATTTCATAATCAAAATATTTTATAAATATTTTGTTGTAACATTATGTCCCGTTTAACATTTTGACTAAGTCAAATTAAATAAAAATAAAAATAAAAACAAAACAAAACAAATAAAATAAAATAAAATAAAAAAATACCCCTATAAAAATAATAATAATAATAATAATAACAAATATTTGAATAAAAAATGGATAGGAACAAGTTATTGTCCACCATTATTTACGTTTTCTTCAACACTTTAATAAGTAGGAGAAAAATGTAAATTTGCATTAAGAGTAAAAATGTAAAGGTGCAGAATTTTTGCTGGTTACTACCCACTAAAATTTATGCAAGTATTTTCCTGTTGTTCTTATCCATTTTTTATGCAAAGAATTCCATAAATTATGTTGAGAAGTAATGCTAAATGTGTTATTTAGACTTGCTTAAATTATGCTGGGAAGTAATTCATGGTAAATGTGTTAATAGACTTGCTTAAATTATGTTGGGATGTACTTGATGGTAAATGTGTTATTTACTTTCTTCAAAGCTTAATAATAAAAAAACACTACATAAATATATATTGCATGAATCTTGCAACTATATTCATAAATTATGACATAAAATATGTGAGGTAGTTATTCACATGGCATTATCTTGTGCAAAAGTTGCAATAAGACCTTCAAATTATGGCGTAATCAAATGTTTTAAGAAATAAATAAATAAATAATATTGAAAACAAAAAATTATTTTTTGAAATTAAACACTATAAGTTGTATTGGTCAATGTTAAACTAATAATGG
>APFE031574358.1:206304-222544 GCA_000404065.3 Pinus taeda | reverse complement strand
GCCTCATAAAAATAATAAAATAAACAATACCACGGACCAAAACCATGATAACCCAATACTGTTGGCTAAATACCATGAGAAACCCCACGTGTGGGCGCTTAACTGCCTTGGAATGTGTGCACTGGGGTACGCAGCTCATGGATGGGTAATCCGCGTATTTGGACACAGTCCCTGCATGGCATGCCTGCGGGTACGCACCTCCTGAACTGTTCTCCTGCGTACTTCTTTATTTTTATCAAAATGAATGGGTGTTGCCATTAAGTACAACATCTGAAACATATAATCATACCAGAACCATAATTCCAACAATCACTAATAAACCGACATGGTGGAAGTGTTGAATACATCGATCTAACTTCCCCAGCAGGAAACTGCCAATCATCATCACATGTCTAGGGGAGCGTGTCCACCACTGCCCTCCCATGATTCCAAGTTTTGAAGGATACACGGTGGGAAATGCCTCCACCCATCCTTCAGAACTGGGGTCAACGCCCTAACACGGACCACACTATAGAGCTGATTGGACTTGTCATCAAATAATCCAGTCGGGTAGTCTTTGCCACCTGTCATTTGCATTTTACTCATGTCATAAGAGTGCATATCAAGTAGATACCAAATGTAATAGAAAAATGTGCATTATACCTTCCCCATGAGATGTCTCGACCTTCCCTCAATGGAAGAGTAGCTCTCGGCTATCATATAGTTCTTTCCCCTTGCGGGTTAGCTCTCATTCATGCATTTATATAACAACAAGACGCATAATCATCACACTATTAAGTCTAGTATCCACGTGTCAATTTTGTAGTTAATACTGGAAACAATCATAATTTCACTACATCATTCATTAGATAGATCATATCCACTTAAGCCATACATGAAACAACAATAGCTCTGATAAGTCATGTACTAGATAAATCATCACCAAGTAAGCCATACATCAAATATTTCCATCATCAAAATCCAACCTAAGTAATTTCACATGTTCAACCAAATGCATCAATATTACACAATGTTCATAAATAATAACATGGAACTACAAAATAAAACCTTAACATAGGTAGTTGTCTGCATCAAAGCGGGCATCATAAATGCTCATGTGACATCCTTGTGGAACTCCTTCAATCAATTAGAGTTGAAACAGACTCAACTGTCTGCCATGGAAAATAGCATTCGAACCTAGATATGCTATAAGGTGGTACCAAAACCAAAATAATGGCAAGCAACAGCTTAGTACACTATCAATTCCACCAGAAGGTGATAGTATAAGTTTCATGCATATAGTTTCTTTAAAACCTTAGTGAATATAAAAGTGCCACTCTTCCAATTTGATGGTTTTTTTTTTAAATCTTCCAAACCAATTAGTTAATCTTGAAAATGAAAGACTCAAAACTTCATAACTGTTTCCAACATGATTTTCATTATTTTTATTTTTTCTTTTTTGTAAATTGAGAGAAATGTCCTCTAAATGTCAAAGGTTCAAAGTCATTATATATTTAATCATTGTTTACTAGTACTAAAACAATTTCATGATATATAATGCAGCTCACAATATGACCAGACAAATGAGAAATAATTAAATGAATGGAATAATTCCCTTTGCCCTGCTGCTATTAGTACTTCCCTTCCAAATGGCACCGCATCTCTAAAGATGCCTACTCCTTTCACAAGTGGCCAGTGACCACAAAAGTTGCAAAGAAAGTTGAGGGTCTTTTTATCCAAAACTAGAGACATAATATTTTTCACGGCATTTTTTATTCAACACTAGAATAAGGGTAAGAGTGTATTCTAATATTTTCACTGGTCTTTTATTGACTAAATAAGATTCTATTTTGAAATCCCAAATTCTCTACGAATTGATCTTCTCATTTAATTTAAGATCATTAAAACAACTATCACAGTAAGCCTTACACAAGTCCATGGTATTCAGTCTATGTTTTTACTAGAAAATGCCACCACCTGTAGAATAATCATTAATGTGACATATAGGATATTTCAACACATCCTAATCTGAATTCCCATGCTTCATAGTCGTTTACTTCTCAGACTCAAGATTTGTTATTATGACTTCCTCCATGAAGAATGACAAATATAATATCTAAAAGATAATCCTACTGTCCGAATGGAAAATCTACTATATCTTGAATAAGAATAATGATAATCTACTATCAACAAAATTAAAAGCCACCCTCCTATGTAAAATAGAACTGACTACATTTTTTTTTTTTTTAGATTGTGACACATTTGCAACGAGGAGGAATTGTATGGGACTGGTATATCTAAGCTTCATATAAATTTCTATGCTAAAATTTTTGTCTTATCCAATTCCCATAGATGAAGGGAACTTGGAGAATAGTTCAAGTAGGTATACCAGAACACAGAGAAGCCACACTTATTTGTCAAGGAGGATCTGATTTGTGAAGATTGATGCAAACCAGCACAAGGATGCTTCCACATGTACTCTCTAGAAAGGTCATCATCATCATGGCAGCAGGAAAAGGGTGTGCTTTTCATCAATGCCTTCAATCCAAATGTCAAAATCCTTTAGTATTGAAAGAACTTACTTTAGGAACTCTCTTGTAGCTTACACCCGGTAGAAAGGCACATGTTAGGGGCTACTCTTATAGATCCTTTTGAGAGATATATGTAACAGCAGGAGAAGAGAGTTTTCCTTTGGTGCTTTTGGGTAGCTACCAAGAAACTTATAAGCAAGAGGTCATTTACCTACAGTGAGCCGCTTTTCCCACTCTTCTTCATTGCTGCCACCTTTATACTTTGAAGTCGATGTTGCATTTGTTGTCTCATGCATCATCGAGACTTTGCATGACAGCATGCGATGTATATATGGTGATGGAGAAGTGGCATATTTGTCTGATCTATTCTTTGCACATCAAAGGTTTATACAAGCTTGAGTGAAGGTGTGCATACACTCCTAGTTGTCTGTTGTTTGAAGCAGATGCATTAGAAAAAGTGATTGACATACATTTGGGTTGTAAACTTAAGTCTTTTCTAGTGAAACTTTCAGTTGCATTGCATAGGTGGAGGGCACAGCACCGAATAACTTTATACCTTATCCATTAAACGAAGCATGCAGAAGGGAAGTTTAAGTTCTATTATTTTCTAAGTATGATGTTCTGTAAGTTTAAACCATAGTTAGCATTGAGTTATAGCAGGCTTCTAGACAGGACAAAAAGGTCACAAATTAGCCTAACTCTTATCTCTATGAGTCAAAACATGCAAAGGAGTTATCCCAGCAAACGAGGATAAGATGGATCACAAGGTGAGTGAATAGCATATGAGGATAGATATTCTGAGAATGTTTCAAATCAGACTTAATTTCAATCTGTCTATTTCAGCAGTATCAAACCCATGCAGCTCATGGTCAATGCTAGTGCTATCCAAGGCAAATGTAGTTGCTCCATCTGGAAGGATGCTAAGTTGCTTATCCATATGCATGATGAGTATCTGGAGGAGGATTACAAAGCAGCTAGTAAGGAGAAAGGTTACTATTTCTGGACAGCATGTCAAGTACTTCATGTAGTCATAACTGAGCCTTATCTCTTCATATTTCCAGTTGACCAACATATATACGGGATACATGAGTTTGAACTAAAGTCAAGCTTCCTATTATGGATTTGTCTTTATCCATCATTATCTAGAGAACTTACATACACAAAGAAAACAGACTGCGTTGGGGTTGGATTGCAAAGAGTTGATATTTGTCTTTGATATTCAATCTCTATTTTACTTGTAATCATCAAAAGGCATGGATAATGAATGAAGGTTGGGCACCTGGTCTACAGACTTCCACTCTGTTTTGTGTATCGATCTCTATTATTGATGTTTGCAGCTTTCTCATTCAAATCTGATTAAGTCAATTTTATAATATTGTGTGGGTCTCTCTCCCTTGGTTTTAATGGAATTGTTATGAATCAAAGCAGTTTTCATTCACCACAAAGGTTTGTAGCTTAGGACATTTGCCCCTGATACCACTTGTAACAACCTACCCTTGGGATACTTTTCCTTCCTTTTTTTTTGTTTTTCTGTATACATATACATATATCTCAAGATGTAATTTAGTTGATGGCATACAAGCAAGTAGGTGAAGATATTCCCCTTAACCTTCAACTTTCCCTAATGGACAACCAAGCAAATTTAAACCAACCATTGACCAACAAGAAGAATGCCCTGGAAAGGTATGTCAAAGGAAACCCTAACCCTAAGGTAGTATTAATAAACCTAGCAACATTTACTTCAATGGGATCTCATTACTCAATAAATTAGCCAGAAGTTTTCTATGACCCTAGATTAGTATTTGCTGCATGTGACTAGCAAATGCCTAGATCAACTTTATTGGCACTTTGTAGTGTGTAATCTCTCACAACTCTGACAGTAATCTGGAACACCAATATGTTACACATGGGGTACGATAGAAAACTCAACCAGTGCACACAAGTTTTATTTTTTGCAAACAACGTTTTTATATCCAACCAACTAATCCACCAGATAGACCAGAACCATAACAGAATTCTAACCCTTATTTGTATTATCTGTACATGCCAACCAACAATTTGCAATCTACTAGAACTCAGTCTATCTTCAATTAGATATTATATATATATATATATATATATATATATATATATATATATATATATTATATATATATATAGATTTCCTGAACCATAGTACAAAAATAAAACCTTAGTTGGGTCAGCTATAAAAGTTACTGTGTTTATTTTAGTGAACAAGGATGAGTAACGCATTTCTAATCTCCTCCTATAGACAATACTGTTCATATAAGGTTCATGACGAGAAGGATTACGCACCTTTGAATAAATTGCAGAAAAGTAGCTTGGCATATCTCTTAGTTTAGTTACAAACTACTTGTAACTCATTAGTCTTCATATTGCTACAACTGCATATATGATGTGTATGATCATACTATGTTTCAAGGACAGAGTCTAGCTACAAGAGTAGTCACAGTCAAGAAATACAAAGAATTGTAATTATTGGTAGCAATACCAGTTTTAGCTATTCAGACCTTCCCATAGCCAGATTCAAAAATCTTGAAGCAAGCCAAAAGCTCAATAAAAAATCTGAAATCTAACCAACTACCAGAACTAACCCCTGTAAAGGTTAATTGCAACAGCTCAAAAAGATCGTTCATGGACAATTAATAGTTGAGAACTCAAGGAATTACTTATGATCTTGAAAAGCATGTCAATATCAGTTACTCTACTAACAAATTTAATTTTGATCTTGCTACATAGACAAGGTGAAATAGCCTGCAGTAACAAATGATTCCTTTTATCATGATATTTCTTTGGATTAAATATATTTCTAAATAGGTAAATATTATCCAATTGCTTTACTGGCCACTATCTCAATTGTTCTGCGATTCAAATATGACAGTTAGCCGTCATTTCTAGAAGGATATTTTCTGTTCTGGATAATCGTGGGACTTACGAGACACTAGAGTTCGAAATATTTTCAATACCATCTATAGACACAGAACAACTAGAAATTTAGCAACATGCTTAGATAAGACCCGAGAGAAATGAAGCATGTACTATAAAGGGAATTTCAGCAAGTTCATCACAGATCATCAATTGTTTTAAACTTTTATGAAGTCTTCCTGAGCATCATCAGCAACAAATAATAAACATTTATAAAATATTCGCAATCCTGTATGATCTAAATCAGACTGACACGTAGTCTATTTAAGCCAAAATCAATATTACAATAATTCATCGTGAAGGGAGTCAAGTACTTGGATTTAATGCACAAGATCATTAGTGATGTAAATCTCTGCTGGGTAATTTTGTGTCCAAGGTTTAAATGTCTAGTAAAAGAATCACTCAAGAGTCAATATGCCCAGTATTGCCTTTCTCAAAACTTCTAGAGTTGCTTTTGCCTACTAGTAGTGTACCCATATAGCTAATCCTTTTCTTCTTTGTTGCTAGTTACTGTTAGAGTTTGTTTTCTGACATGTAAACTTTAATTAATTTCAAGTTAATTTCTACTCTTTATATTTTATTTTTATAACTGTGAACTGTGTATGCTTATGCTAAAGTTCAATTGTATTCTCCAGATTCATTAATTGTTGGAGAGCACCTTTTCTTTTCAATAGAAATGTAGATTCAAAATTTCACTATGCTGAAGTTCCACCCAAAATATTTGACTGATAGCAGATGCCATATTTTACAGACAAATAGATTGTGAGTGCAAGTTCCTGGAGTCCCAGAGAATCATGGATTACAGTGTTTTGTTGGGTCTTCACTTCCTAGCAAAAATGGATAACTAACACAATGGTCCTCCGGCTCATATCACTCTCTAAGATTCTTGTTTTTATGCTTTCTACTTTCTATTATGTTAGCTTAGGTTATGGAAGGTAGGGTCCAGCCCATATATACCACTGTCTAGATGCTAGAAGGCAAGGTTTAGCAAACAATAAAATTATTTATGTTTATTTTGGTTGGGACATACACAGATTTAGCAAACAATCAACTATTCATGATATTTTTTTTCATGTTATGCACAATCTTTCAAGTTAGCACAAGTGCTAACTAAGAAAATTGGTTGGGGTTTACCTAGCCAAATTTCTAGTTTGAATGTGATTTTATTGTTCATATGAAATTTGAATAGCTAATCCTACACTTACAAAAAAAAATTAAACATGTGTCTTGATTAAAATAATGAATAGAACATGAGGAGGCACAAAAATATCATGAAGTATAGTAACATATGTGCAACCATAACTTGCGCATCGTATGCCAAGATGAAATATTTATAAAATATGTTGTATAAAACCATGTTCAATATCAACTATCCAACAAATGAGATTAAGGTCACCTAATTCTGCCTTGTATTACCCGAATAGGCATTTGGAATTATTTTTCTTTTAAGGCTTAGAGAATTGTGGTTACAATGTATATCAATTGCCACGCAAGCACTCAGGATTTGGGCATGGACTGCAAACACTGGGCTGAGTTTATTTTATATTCTAAACTATGCTTTCCTGACAAAGAACATGTTAATTTTTGAAAAGGCAAATTTTACAATTTGGGAATCTTGTCATAATGCCTTGACCTTTGATTTATATTCTTCTGTTAATTGATTTTGTTTGTTGTTCTTTGTAATGTGAGAAAGAATGTGCATAGGGAGTGAGTTATTAAGTAGGCAAACTCAACCTTTCTGGTGACTCCATTTTTTTCTCCAGCAAGGAAAAGTTCTGTGATGATCCACTTATTCTTTAAAATTTTGACAATCTAGGTTTTCTTAAAATGTGCTAAATCTTTTAGGGAAAAGTCTGTGGTCAAAGATCCCATCAGTCGGGTGGAACTATGACTTCTAGCAAAATTTCTACCAATTTTGGGGAAGAATTTCAATCAGAAAAACCTTGAGCTAGTCCACTTATTAACTTACTTTTTGCACACAATGTTAACAGGATTCTCTACCATATATAATTTTCTTTCCAACCTTCTCTAGTTGGTAGCCTTGCCTCTATTTAGAATCCCATTCTAGAAACTCGTTGAAGGTTCTCATTCAAGAGTAATCCTATCTTGCGTAGAGCTGCTACTAGGGTCAGAAATTGGTTTAAAATGTCTCCTACTTCTTTCACTGTAATCCATAAAAGAAGAAAACTCATACAGGTCACATGTTTCTGGAGATGTCACACTTCCCTTGTTCAATCGCCTCCCAAGGTTACCCCCTCCCTGAACTTGAGCTATAGTTACAAGAACTGCAGACCTCCCACAGTTTCTGTCTCGGATCATAAAATTCTAAAATACATGCTTTGCACCAAATTAATAGAGAATCTACAGTTTTCGAGAACTTACAAAATACTTCTTTCAATCCAATGATAAAACACATATGAATGGCCATTTAAGGTTGTGGCACACCAAAAATTTGTAAAATAATGTTCAATTATTAGAAATTTGAAAAACCCTTTAATGATGTAAAATAGTTGGCCTTTTAGGGTTACAGAAGCTGTATAATTTATTCGGTCATGTGAGGGAAATCTTGAATCCATCTGCTAAAATACATTAAAATATATAAAATTATCCCGAGTGCCACTTAACAAAGTTTAACCATGGAGGAAAGCATGTCGATGCAAATAATTTTTCCCATTATTTTCAAGATCACTCAACTTCTAGAAAACAAATATAGTCCTATGGATTCGCCCGTACTCTGGTTCGGCTCAATTTAGTCATGATATCAAATTCCATTGATTACCAACCCTAATGGTGACCTAGTCACAAATCATGGTGTCATTATGTTAAATACATCCTGCACCATCGTTCAAAAGCGTGACTGCATCTACAGATTGTGAATCTCTCCTTCTTGAAGGAATATTTGCAAGGTTTTTTGACATTTTGATCCCAAGTTCCAGATTGCTGACGGAGGAAAAAGAAATATTGCATCATGGAACAACCTAATGCCGGCTTTGCTAAGCTGAAGGGGAAATACTTCGAATTCTACAAGCAGAGCTACTCAATAAATCTAGGAAAGAAAGGTAGGAGTTCGTCTGTTGACATCGATTTGTTCTCCCTCGGTGGCGGTATGAACATTTCCCATTTACACACGAGGATTTACCATGATTTCGACAGAAAAAGGTTCACGCTAGAAGTTTTGGGGAAAAAATGGGTGTTATGTGGAAGGAGTGCTATATCTTCCCGGAGACCCTCCAATTAATCTTGATTCACAGGATATGTTGCAGATCGGGGACAAGAAGTTTTATTTTCTGCTGCCAGTTAGGAGTATTGTGGAGACTCATGCGAATCTTCGTGCTGCTTCTTTGGCTTCTCATGTTTCAGCCTCTGGTCCTATTTTTGTTGTAGTGGTGGCCAACAAGAGAATGGGAAGGCCTAAAGGAGCTGGTGACAAGGGTGGGAATAACCAGAGGAAGTCTCAGAACTAGGGCAATGGTGTGGAAGGGGCTCTGATGGTGCCCAATGCTTGGCCCTCGCAAGAAATGATGACCTACAATGTGCTGCCGCTGGGAACGTCTACTAAGAAAGTGGTTTGGCTAAGTTGGTTAGGGCTCCATTTATTTATGTAGTTACAAATTACATAGAGTCTGTTAAGCACTTTTAAGTTTTTTTGCATGTACTTAACTATTCTTGGACTAGTGAGAGTGTACTTGCCACATAAAATTATGTAGTGTTGCTGTATAAAATATGTGGAGTGTGTAAGCATGGGGCTCAAATCTATATGCAAGGTTGTCATTAGTGGGAAGTATAAATTGTGGGTTTAGTGGGCTTGGGTCCAGATTTTGAACCTGGCTCCGACACCATGTGTAAAAGCCCTATCCTAGGGTCTTCTAACAAATCTATTTCTGATGAATTTAAATGCAATAAGAGGCAATAGTTTACGTTCTTACAATACTTTTAAACAAATAAATTTTACCATTTACATTCTAATCCTTGTAACTTATGGAAAAAATTTCATTTTAATAAATTACCTCAGTAATCTATAGAGGAATACCTGTATGAGTGGCCGGTGGAGATGCCTTTGAGGTGCTACTCCTGTTGAACGCTCCTCTTGACTGACCCAACTGGATTTACCTCCCAACCAACTAGGAAATAATTCCTAGCCCATGAAACCTCCACAGGTTCCCCAGCCCTCCGAGCCCAAGTCCAACCAGATGTAGTGTATGTGTCCAAGATGAATGATCTAGACCAAGATGAACAATATTTCCCTCCTCTCAACAACCCAAGAAACCTCCATAGGTTCCTAAGGTCTCCAACAATCACAACAAATTATAAAATCACAACCAACCCCAAAATCATAAGCAAGGCCCAACCTCCCATTTTCTCCCTTCCCCCTCCCCTTTTATACCCTCCATCTCTTCTCTATCTCACCCACCTCTCATTAATGTCATTAAATTCTCATCCATCCTTACAGTTGACTTATCTTCTCCCAAGTAAAGCTGGGAGTACATTTGGAAATGTGACATGAATATAAAATTGAGAAATTAATGGGAGAGGACTGTGTCTTCTCCCAAGTAAATCTGAAAGTACATTTGGGAATGTGAGATGAATATATATATATATATATATATATATATATATATATTATATATATATATATATATATATTGATAATTAAATGGAGAGGACTATGTCTTCTCCCAAGTAAATGTGAGGGTACATTGGGGAGTGTGAGATGTAATTTAAATGGAGAGGAACCATGTCTTCTCCCTAGTAAATTGTGAGGGTACATTGGGAATGTGAAATGAATATATATATTGATAATTAGTTGGAGAGGACCATGTCTTCTCCCTAGTAAATGTGAATGTACATTGGGGAATGTGAGATGAAATATATATATATATATATATATATATATATATATATATATATATATATATATATATATATATATATATATATAATATTAATATATATATATTATTTGAAATAATGGAAGGAGACCATATTCCTACCTAAGATTCAATTTGAGAGGGTAAGTTGGGAATTTGAATAATAGAAATCATGAATTTTATATTAGACCAATATTTCTCAATATTTTCAGATAATGTAAAAATTAATAAAATTTGCAGGATAAGATTTAAGTGGGGCATTACAGAGGGGAGATAATGCATATTGAGCCTAGAAACTTAGACCTAATAAACTCTGATATGGAAAATAGAGTGGCTTTTGACCATAGTGGTTGCAAGTTCCTTCTGTGAAAAGATCCAGTCAAATGGTCACCACGTACAGCTTGCTAGCATGTTTGCATTAAAATTCAAGGGAGGCAAGGTTAAGTTAGGAAATTAGGAGTTTGTTATTACACAAAAGTTTGTTTCTAATGCCACAACCATCCCTTTGAAAGGAGAAAACTAAAGTTAAGGGGGAAGAGTTGAATGTATCATTTTTCAAGGAGTTTGTGAAACCTCAGTTTAAAGACAAATTTGACACAAGATTTCCCAACACTTAACTTCAAAACCATTACAGTCAGATTCTCAATTTCATCCAGAGGTATTTTACTTGTGAGGGTACGTTAAGAAAGGTTTACTAATATCATATTAGACTCCTTATGCACTTTACTGCCAATAAGGCTCTAAATTTTCCCTATTATTTGTTCAAAATCTTCGGTAAAATGGTTGATAGAGTGCATGAAAAGAGAGATAAGCATATGCCTAGTTTGTTCCATTTTTCCTTGATTAAGTTGTTAGTGTTGCATGAACTGAAGAAGATAAAGATATCATGGGAAAACTTCTTGTGAAGTGTGGGTTTGCTACCTCATGCAAACAGCTCCCCAATGGAGATACATGAAGAAGAAGAGCCCAAAAAAGAAGCAACAGTGAAAGAGATAATGAAAAATTTGATTAGGAATAAGAAGGAAACCAAAAAAGGAAAGAGAAAGTCCATACAACAATGGAGGAAACACAATTTGTACTTAGACCAAGAACTAGATAGGGAACTAAGAAAGTTATTAAGGAGCCAAATCCTCAAAAAACTGTTACTATTCCAGAAGACAGGCCAGAGAAAGATACAGGTAAAGCACAGAATGTACAAATGGAAGAGGACAAAGATAGTGAAAAACTACAGGATGATATTGCTAAAGCGCACCTTCAAATTGCCTATCTACAAAAGGAGAACAGGGAACTTAGGCATGCAACATCACAAGCATCTCAACAAGTGGAGTGTGACACATCTGCATGACCTTCTAAATCTACTGCACAAGAGAAGGGCAAGCAAGTGATAAATATTGAAGAAATGGAAAAACCTAAAATGAAACCAAGGAAACATGTGACTAGAGCAACTAAACCTATAGCTGCATGGAAAGAACAAATGAAGGAGGTATTTCAATCAGCAGAAAAACCTGAGTTTAACCAAAGGATGGAATACCATAGACTATTAGGGGAGATTGAAGAATACCAACTACAAGCTATGCAAATAGCCCAGGATAATGAATATTTCAAAAAATATGTTAATCATTTAATTGAAGAAGCTGACACTCAACTTGCAGAAGCCTCGAATGCACTTGATGGAGCCAAACATTTCCATGAAGTGGACTCTTCCCCTGCGTAGGAATTTGAAAAATTATTATATGAGAAACTTAATTATGAGAAAGAGGCTGAGGCTAATGAAACAAAAACTATCAAAAGCTAGGATATTGTTGAAAAAGTATAAACAAGCATCTGGAGCATTTGGAAGTGTGCCAAATCCACAACCACAGTCACATTTAATCAAAGAAGTTGATGCCCCTTTCAATGATACAAAAGCATCATCCAGTAAGCCCTCAGCTAGTAAGAAAACAAGGAGGTGATGTATTTGAAACATATCTTGTTAGTTACTGGAGTTTTCTTTTTGTGTTTGCTAGAGTTTTTCACCATTGTGCAGTAGGACTCTTTTTGTAGTTTTGTGGAGACATCATAGATACATTTTTCAATTTTTTATGTTTTTGGGTTAACACAGAGGTTCAGGTGACTGGTTGTCAAATTTTGTTTTGTTTGGAGTGGGAAATTATGGCTCAACCACAGATTTAAATTTTGTTGTGCAATTATTGCCCATGTGTTGCACAAAAGTGGAATTGAATAGTTTGGAGACTACACGTACAAAGAAACACATTGGATGAGTTTTTCTCCACCTCAACCACCTAATCATCATCATTCATCAGCCAGCTATCCTCCAATGTACAGGTGTGCATGCCAAGTTGGAGTTGTTGTGCAATCGTTGTGCAACTCAAGTTAATTGTTGTTTCTATTTTTATCTTGAATCTGGAAATATGATGCCGTGATTGAGAAGGATAACTCTAGAGCTCAGTGGATAAGGTCATTATCTAGCTAGGGTTAGTTGGATAGAATAAAGTGTTTATGTTTTTTCTATAAATAAAAAACAAACGTTGTAGTTTCATGGTTAGTTTTATTTAATTTCTTTTGGTTAAAAAACATTATGTTGATAAACTTGGTTTGGTTCGATCCACTGAATGGATGAGATATGCAATGTATCTGGTCAATGATCTTTTTATGTAAAAAATGTATTTAATACCATCAAAAACTATGAAGAAGGGTTGGTTGGAATCGAAGTAGGCCTGGTGTATGTAAACTTTTAATTTGAAATAAGAACTCAGTGCAAGGTTTTGTCATCAGTTTCAGAGATTCTTGTGGCATTTTCTTTCAAGTTATTGTTTTTCTCTTATGCAACCATTATTCTTAATGTCTTATTGCAACCTTGTTTAAAATGTGTACTCCTGAAGCACTTTTCTAGAATTCATCCTGGATGCTCTAGATGATTGTGTATTTTCATGTATGATGGAGTTATTTATTACTTTGTCATCATTATTCTTCTAAATATTTTGTCAATAAGTTTTTTAACAGAATTCTAATGTACTATGTTGCATTCGACTGGATATAGTCATGTGTTTCTCTGTTTTTCCACTATACTAAAACCGATATCGACTTGAAAGGTGTACCTACGATGCTTATGTTTCTATAGTTGGATATTATATACACTGATGTGTTAAGTTAAAAATAAAATAAAAAATTAAACTATGTCACTAGTTTCATACCGCAATGGCCCTTCCTTTTCCTAGATGTCCTAGCAATTTCTATTAAATCTTAAGTGACATTTTCCATACCTAGTCTCTGCAAGTCTGTGAGCTTCAATGTTCTTTATCTTTAGAATTTAAGTGAGGGAGCCCCCTTCTGGTTAGAAAGGACCAGTTTCTAACCCAAAGAGGCATGCGGTTACTCCTGTAGTCCTTTCTTAGCCTAAAGGAATTTATATGGTGCTAACAACCAACATGGAATTCAGTATCAAACTAGAGTTTTGTAAAATCATCAAAAAATGATGTAGTTGAAAGAATGAATACGACTCTCTTAAATATGGCTTGTTCCACGATGTTTTCCAAAAATGTGAAATTGATGTTTTAAGATTGTGCATTTCTATGTGCAATAAAAGTAAAAAAAATAGGAGTCCATCTCATACTCTTGGGAATAATACTCCTTTTGAAATGTGGTATGGTTGCATTCCCTCGGTGAAGCATCTCAAGGTCTTTGGTTCCTCCTGCATTGCATTAATTCCCAAGGAGGAATTAATAAGCTTCATGCAAGGAGTCAAAAGTGCATCTTCTGTTGGCATTATGGCCCAGGTTTGGAGCTATGGCACAGGTGTTGTCCTTGATGGCAACCCTCTCTGGTAACAGATCTCAGATCAGGCACTCAGACAGTAGAAAAAGTCATATACGCAGGTTCATCTAGACAAAGGAGCGTATACACGCGGGTTATACATTATAAAAGCGCGTATATGTTGGTGATCACTCTTTTGGTCCATGGCAGTTAGATCTTGGAACTTGAACCTATATTTTGGACCATGGCGTCTCGTCAATTGTGCCGATCCATAGTTTTTGGGTTCATGGTATTGAAATATTATGGTTTTGGACCATGGTATTGGGGAAGGCCTAGGACTATAAAAGAGGAAGGAGATCTTGTGGCAAATTACCATCTGGATTATTTTTGAAAGATCTGAAAAGTGTTAGAGCTGGTATATTGGATGGTGATGCAGATCTGGATCTGAAGGAAGAAGGGACTTTAGCACAAAAGGAAGGACAAGGTCTTTTCATGGGTCATGATCTTTAAGCTTAATGATAATATCTCTGTATGATTTTGATCTGCTTGATGTGGCGCTCATCTGATCTATAATTCTGATTATTTGGGTTATTTAGTGATTGAATATCTGGAAGAGTGTATTGTCGTTTATAGATCTGTACGCAGGTTCAGTGAATCGAAGACGCGTATACACACTGGTTAGGTGAAGTAAAGGAGCGTATACGCAGTTTGTCCCATAGGCAGAGGCGTATGCACGCAAGTTTCAGACTGTTAAAGTTGCGTATATGCTTTAAGTTGTGATCTGGCTGTTTCTGCTTATTGCTGCTGGGTTTTGGGTTCTGTTTCTGCTATATGGTTTCTGGTATAGTTTTTCTGTGTACAGCTGTCAGAGGAGTATCTACTTGTTTTAGATCTAATTGGTGGAAAGGAGATTGGTTGATACTTGATGTTCATGGATCCAGTTTGAAAATTGATGAAAAGTGGTCCCTGGAAGAAAGAGAAGGTTGTAGCCTTCTGTAGGCCAGCATCTACATACTAGTATCTTGGCTAGTACAAAAGCTAAAGGGGGTTGTTGCTCCCTTCCAGGAGAAATCTGGAGAACGAGAGAGAGAGTAGTAGCTCTCTGCAGGTTGCAGCCTGCGTACTGGTAAAAAGACTGCACCAGTACATTGTAAAAGAAGTTTTCTAATTTAAAAGGAAGATAGAGACGAATTGCAGCAGGTGGTTTTCACCCACATTGGGTTTCCACCTTATATCTTGTGTTCTTGTGTCTGATTGTCTTTCTGCTCTGTTTACTGTCTCTGGATACTGTTATTTGATTCTGCATCATTGACTAACAATCATCATCAGAAATATTAAGTAAAGTAAAAGCATGTTCTGTATACGCGGGTTTCCTTCTGCATAATCGCGTACATACGCAGGTTTATTAAATTGAAGTAGCATATATCAGTTGTTTTTGAAAAAGAATAATTATACCCTGATAATACTGATTCACCCCCCCTCTCAGTATTATTGTCAACAATTGGTATCAGAGCAGGTCCTTCTGAAGAAGCTTGATCGCTTGAAGGAAGATTCCTTATCATGAGAAACTACGAGAAGGAAGCATCTATCAGGCCACCGGTTTTTTATGGGACAAACTTCAATTATTGGAAGGTAAGAGTTACTGCCTATCTTCAATCTCTTGGTACAGAAGTTTGGAATATCGTAGAGACAGGATATGCCTTTCCTTCAACTACTCCTACAGATGCAGACGAGAAAAAGAAGTATGAAACAAATGCAAAAGCAGTTAGTACCCTATTAGGATGTATATCTCAAACTGAATTCATGAAGGTAATGCACTTTAAATCCGCAAAAGAGATATGGGACAAAATTGTCACAAGCTATGAAGGAGATGAACAGGTAAAGCGTGCCAAACTTCAAACTCTCAGGATTCAGTATGAGACTCTCAAAATGTATAATGATGAAAGTGTGGCTAACTATTTTCTTCGGGTAGATGAAGTTTTTAATTGTATGAAAAATTTGGGTGAAGAAATAAAAGAGGCTATTGTGGTTGAAAAGGTTCTAAGATCATTGTCCCCCAAGTTTGAATCTAAAGTATCTGCTATAGAAGAAAAAGAAAATCTACAAATTATTACTATGTCTCAGCTGCATGGAATTCTAACTACTTATGAAATGAGAAAGGGA
>APFE031574358.1:156270-199226 GCA_000404065.3 Pinus taeda | reverse complement strand
TATATATATTACACATTTTAGACTAATTTATGCTACGTGAACACACACATAACTCTTAAGATGTGTGAAAAATTGTAAGGACAAGTATTGCATTTAATGGAAAATTGAGAGATTATGACACTAAAAAAATTTGCAAAAAATATCATTAGAACAACAACATAATTCTCCACATATTGTGTTTTTACTCTGAATCAAAATTCATAATGCTTATATGAATTTTGAGGACTTCAATTCGATAAAAGAGGAAAAAATTGAAATTTCATCGCCACATTTGGCCCAAAAGTGTAATCCATCTTCATGCATTCACCCATATTTTGATTTAGACTTTGATGGGGATAAAGAAAATGTAGTTTCGACTTCAAATTATCTCATGAGTCTTGGATCATCAGTTGCCTTTTCGGAATCACAAAAACAATTTGTTCTAGTGAATTCCACGACAGAGGCAAAATATTTGAAAAATGTAAAATAAAATTTTTGAATATATGTAGGAGAAAGAGGTGAATTCCACTCCTCTTATGGTTGAAAATACTTCTTCAAATAAGTTGGTCAAAAATCCTAAATTCCATGATCAAATAAGGCACATCAAAATAGTACCATATAATTCAAGGCTTGTTCCGTATGTGTTATATTATTTCCACAACTAGCCCCAAGAAAAGAAAAGAAAAAAAAAATCCAATAATAGTTGGGCGGATCCAAGGATGGTGGGTAGACCTACCATGGTTTTGCGCATGGTTTTCCCGCATGATGGTTTTTTCCCATGGTATTTTGTAAATCTAATCAAGGGAATTACAGTTATGTTCTAATCCAAGATTAATCGATTAGGGTTTGTGAATATTTTGGCATGTAGATAATGTAATATAACATTGAAATAAATATAATGAAAAATCAATCTGGTTTTCCCGGTTTGGGTTTCAGGAGAAAATATTTGTTTATATTTTATGTTCTCACCATTTTATATTTTTTTTTGTTTTAAGAATTTGTTTGCAGTTGATTTCTATACAAGGTTAACGCCTACAATACTATTAATTTAAGACGTTGCTCCTTAAATCAACAAATTTCTTCCATCTTAACCAAATTGTTTGGAAGGGAAAAGTTTGGAAAGTTTAGAATGATGCTTTAACTCCCAAACACCCCTTAGAATTAAGGGGTGATGTTAGATGCGTAACCCTTAGGGATTGAGGTATATTTTAAATACTGTGTGAACATTAAATTAGAAGAAATATGGAGATAAGATAAGATAATATAATTATATCAATTTCCAACAAATAACCACAAATGTAGGTCAATGTGACTATTGAGTACAATGATGTTGATACAAGCAATGTCTATATGCTAAAACATAAAAAAACATAAAACAAGTACAAACATAATGTTTATATGCTAAAACATGAAAAACCCTTAGCTCCAAGTGCAGGTGGCCACAGAAATGAGTTAAGGACTAGGTCATATACACTAGGTCTAGATCTATCTCTCCTAAAGCTTGAGGCTAAATGAAGAAAACTCAAAATAAAATGATGCCTAAGGGAGAGTTGGGGGAAGATTTGGACCCTCTATTATGCTACTATCAAGAAGAAGTAGCATGTCGCTAGTGTTTAGGTGAGCTTAGTTCCCTAATAGTAAGAGATTTCATTTGGCAATGTCTTTGAGGTCCTGGGGAAGGGGGAAGGGGGGAATGCTCCCTGAGGTCAGCACCAATTTGGAGTCCTATGCAATGTTGTTGTTAGTCTGCCTCTTGGTGCTCCTAGCTTATGGGAACACAAGGAAGAAGGACATAATCTATTGAACAAGATATAGTCAATACTGACACTAGATAATGTGGGCACGAAGTATGAGGACCTCTTGTATGTAGAGGCCCCTAAACATCTCTAGTTTGAGTATCGAAAAAAACTAGAGAGGGTCTAGACCTCCCTGAACAACAAATGAAATATCACACAAATCTCATAATAAATGGGGCAACAAAAGATGAAATGTAAATCTCTCAATGATGGCATAACTAGTGGATCCTATCTAATTAGTTAATATGATGGTCAATCTCAAAGCGTTGTCTATGAGAGCTAACTTTGAACTACCCAAGGGTGTCTAAAGGACTTGCATCCAATGGTGAAGCATGTAATGGGGCCAAACAATAAGTCCATCCCTTATCACCATGAAGTATTCAATATATAATCCATCTTTGGATTTATCAAAGGGACCTATACATATTTCTTATAGGTATTTTATTAGATGATTTTATCCATCTCCCATATGGTTAGTAAAAGGTGGTTGTGTGCGCACAGAGAATATCTAAATGGAGGACGATCGTCCATCATAGTACTAATGAAGCAAGGATATATGACACTTTAGTGTAGCAACACTGGGATCAAGCCAAAGGACTAGTTATTGTAATGGATTCTAATGAACAATAGGCCAAGTATGAATATTAGTCGTGCTTGTTTCTTGTATCGGGGAAGCTCTAGACATAGTATAGAAGAGAGATGTGACTAGACATGTCTCATGTCGAAAGGGGCAAGCTCAAAATTCTGCAAAAATAATGGGTTGAGGAACTGTGTATTTGCATCAAATGATGCGGTGAAGAAGGATGCTCTATACTCTCTCTATTGAATACTAATCAGACTCTAGTAAACCTCATCTCCAAACCTTAGAATCATATAGAATTACGGACCAAAGTAGAGTGTACATGAATAAAATCTAGGCCCATATGTCTTGATAATTATTCTTATAAACATTGTCTCTCAATATAGGTTAAGGATCCATAGCCCTTGTTGATTTAGTGCTAAAGCGCACGCCACGAACTAAAGCAAGGTCCTGTGAATAGTACCCTTAGATATGTATATGAGTAGATTATCTCGATATTCAATTGTTTGAAAAAATAATGGTGATTATATAGGATTTTCTTCGATGTGTTGACAATCATGACCTTGGCTTTACCTAGGGTGATTGTCAACTGATGAATATCATATACAAGTGCTAGGGAATCCAACTGTCTCTATAATCCATATAAGTATGAGGCTAGAAGGACCAAATCTTCTACAAACATCGAGATAGAAATCAAGAAATGGTGTAGAAGGAAACTATTAATATCCTAGATGAGCTCATGCAAGAAGGAATCTAAATAATCAATGTAGATCCCAAATAGTGTGGGGGACAAAGGGAAACCCTATTTTACCCCAATAGTACCTCGAATAAAATATGATAGCCAATGTGTTGTAGAAAACTAAGGATTGACTTCGATAAATGCATGATGGATGAAAAAATAGTCTCTGAGATGCCAATGTCTATGTGTCTCTAACATAAAGCCTCCTTGGGGATAGAGTCAAAATCTTTGTGAAAGGATACAAAACAAAAATAAACTTTCGAAGAGCAATGTCAGGCTTCCTCAATGATGGCCTTAAGTGTACATATGTGATCAATAGTCTCACGCTCAAATCAAACTCCGACTTATCCTCTAGCTCTAAGTTGCCTTTGCTTAAGCTCCCTAGAGAGTTATTGGTGGAGGGATGTAACATGGAACTTTGAGAATGTGTTGCCAACCATGATTGCCCTGTAATTGTTGGGATCTGAGTTGAGATCCAAGTTATGTATCAGGTGAATAATGTATTGTGACCATATCGATGGGAAATGAATACAAAACATATGGTTGAAGCGATCACCCAAGCAAGGAATCAAAACATGAAGATTGTGCTTTTAGAACTCTGCATGGAAACCATCCTCCTTTGCTACTTTGTTGATGCCCATCACCTAAATGGCCTTTATGATGTCATTTTCAAAGAATAAGAAGCATGAAGAGGGTGGATAAGTAACTTAAATATGGGGCTAGCCCGAGATGCCATGGAGAGTGGATACACAAGAGAACATGGATTTAGCATTAAGGTTGGATGGGAGAGAAGAGTAGCATGGGAGAGCAGCGTGGTAGAAGTGTTTATGGGAGAGATCAAGGGAGGTACATAAGTCCCATCTGTTCTAACAAGCAAAGAGGTGTTTATTTTGGAGAGTATGGGTGAATGCATGTCATAGCTACTAGTGGATAGCTTTGCATTCCTCATCATACCAATGGTTCATAAGACATCAATTGGTTTTTTGGTAGGTGGAAGAGGATTGGTGGAGTGAGGGTAGGATTTGAGAGTTGCATCCTAAATTACAGATTAAAGGTGGTGATACTTGGTAGATGCAAAATCAAGTAGGGAGAATTGGGTCATAGAGGGGAGCATCTAATGGATTTGGGTAGAGAAGATGTTTGAGTCCCCCTCATCAAAATGATTATTAATACTGAGAGGGCACTTAGGGGGGAGGTGTGGCAAGAAGGGGGTTGTCAACCCGTAGAGAGATGGAAAGAAGTGCAAGGTTGGTGAGTGGGGTCGAGCAATGGAGAAGTGACAAAAGAAGGGGAGAAGGTTTTGGTTAGAGAGGATATAATCAACAAAACTCACTCCTCCACCCTAGGCTTGCCAAGTGAAGAAGCATGAATCAAGAAAACGTGGGAGCTCATTAAGAACCAATAGCTCTTGAGATTCCCTTAAGTGCAAAAAGTGTCAACCATTGGTTATGAGTGGCACTAATGCATCAAAGATATGGTGAAGCCTTATTGTCTCTGGATTTATCTCTTGGATGCAAAAGATAACTGATCATGGAGTGGAATCTAGAGGGCTCTAGTGTGGGAGTTGAATTCATGTAGAAATATAACCTCCTCAACTACTAAGTGATGTCAGCATACAAATCAAGAAAGGGCCCCTCCCCAACTCCATTATGAATAACATATGGTGAAGAAGTTATAGGGGTGTAACAAATGACAATGTAAATGTCCTTGGGGAGAGGGGAAGCACCTCAAACCCAAAACCACATAAACCTAACACACTCATTATGGCCACCAAAGAAATCCTAATCCAAAGGGAGTCTCTAAGGAAACAAGCAACTCCACCTGAACCTCTAATACCACCCTAGCTCCTTGTCTCTTGTCTATATCTTGAAAATTGACGGTATCCTACAATGTTTGGAAGAGACTGAACAAGGCTCTCATGTGTCTTGGAGATGACTAAGACGTCTAATGATCTAAGAGAATTACACAATATACCCGACAATGACCAAAAAAGCCCATTGTCATTCCAACAACTGACGAAAATGGATGTGCCCTATCATCCCTCCCAATGGGCCCATTATTTGGAAGTATTGGAACAATATTTCCACCTAGGTGCAAAAGAGTGTTGGATGATTTCCCATTTCCTTTCTTAGCATACTAGTGTAACCAGCTCCCTAGAAGGTTTGAACTCTACAACATGTGTCCTATTAAAGTCTTCATCAAGAAAAATATTACTAGGAAGAGAAAACAACTTTCGCTTAGCTCTAAGAGCCTGAAGCCAATCAACCACAATCTATAAGTAAATAAAAAGGGTGGAGTTATATCCAAGCCAAGCCTTATCAAGTATCACATCAAAGAGATCTAGATTATCTTTGAGGAATAACATCCAAACCACCATGAGGTTTGAAAAAGAGTTTTAGTGAATAAGAAGAGTAATTTGGACCTCTTGGAAGATGAACCCAAATGTCACTTCCTTTTGTATAAATGCATAATATAAGTTAATGAAAATCATTTAATCATAAAATTATTTCCCTCTACCTATCAACTACATTATTATAATAAATAAATAAACCTTTAATTATATTATATTATATATAATATATAATATATATTATATATATATATAATATATTATATATATAATTTTTATGTTTTAAAATTATCATAAAGAATATCCTCTAAATATTTTTTGAATTATCTTAAAAAAACCATTATTTATAACATTTTAATTTTAACATATTTAAAATTTAACCTATAATAATTAGTATTAGACCTCCTATAAACTTAACATAAGTAATTTTTTAGGAAACATTATTTTTAACATTTTATTTTAAACCATATTATAAATTAACATAATATAATAAGTATTTTAGGGCTCCTATAATTTAACATTGATAATTATTAGTATTTTAGACATCTTTGTTTTGAGATAATATTATCAAAAAGATATAGTAAATGGTTTTTTTCACAACATTGAACCAAAATACTATTAATATTTTAAAAAACTTAAACTTAATTTTTCCAATCAATTTGAATGCCTTGGAAATTTTTAGGAATTGAATGTATTAAACATTCAAAAAGCTATTTTATCTAATAAAAAAATTACATTCTTCCTTGCACTTATGAGATTCAGCTGAAAAAATACTATAAATAAAAAACTTACAACAAAACTAAAAAATACAACTCAAAAAGTTGCCTCGGTCACACTTTGAAAATATGGTGTTTTTGATGTATAATTGCTGACAAATTTGGAACTATGTTGAGTACAGTGGAATTCAGAAGCTGAATGGAATACCCTCCTCCTCACATTAAACTACTCCTTTAATACATTAAAATCTGCAAGATTGCGTTACGTCGGCTCCTCTTCTTGTATCGCTCCACTCGAACAACTTACCTAGAGTGGTTATCATTGACATCGTGGGAATCACAGTGGACAATAGAATCCCAGGCCGGCATCAACAAACCGTCGTCAAAGGCACTGAGATTGATAGGGACTTGTCCCCTGACTTATTCACTAGTGTAGTCTAATTAATTAACGAAACTGCCGGTTTTCGTGGTATTTTTGGGGTCAATTTTATCTAAAATTTGTTAGAGATTTATAAGAATTATAAGTTTTAGTTTGTTTAATCTGCAGAGTTCGCAGTTTGAGTGTCTCCTGTGTTTTTCCGGGGCTGAATTGCAGTTTCAGTGTCTCCTGTGTTTTTCCGAGGCTGAATTCATTAAGCATTTAAAAACACATTCTATAATTATAGATCACAATCTCATCCAAAAGAGTACCCCGAATTAAAGGAAAAAAATACCATTTCCACTATTATTTAAACTGCACTACTACATTGTAGTTTGAATGTCTCCCTCTGGCATATCAACGGAACCCATGTCCTATTGGAGGCTTGTAAGTCACAGGGCAGAGTAGGCAATCCTTTTATCTGAGTCCTGATGGAGTTTACGGAGCGAATGAATAGGATGTCCTTAATGGGTAGGCAGAGTAGGCAATCCAATTATCTGAGTACTGATGAAGTTTCTGGAGCGAATGAGCAGGATGCCCTTATGGGTAGGCAGAGTAGACAATCCATTTATCTGAGTACTGATGAAGTTTATGGAAAAAATGAATAGGATGCCCCTATGGGTAACCATGAGGCTTCCTAGATTCTTCCTATGAATAGACGACTGGACATAGATGCTTGTCATGACCTATGGGAAATCATTTGGCTTATGGTTGATTACGACCGCAGGTAACAAAATCTATAGGCCTATTCAGTTCACCGAAAAGCTCAATTCAAAAATCATTATTTTGGCCATGCAGGGGAATCTCCTTGTCACTGATGGAAATGGATCCAATGTTCCAAGTTATGTATAAGCTTTTCAGTTGTTTTACACAAAGGTAAAGCAGGAAGTGTTTATATAATCAGTACGAAGAAAGAGAGGAGAGTTATTGATGTCATTTAAGACGTGCAAGTTTTTTTCCCTCGATCAAGAAAGGGTTGTTAAACTTATGGAAAACGAACTTTTCAATAATCAGAGATATTTCTTGGATGCTCAGAAACTAAAGTATTTGCACTGGGCTGCTGAGCTCACAACTCGGCAAGATGGACTTAAAAGACAATGGATTGGCACACAAGTCATCGAGATTGGTGGGTTGATGTTTAAAGTGTGTTAGTATTGATAACAAATTAGTAATTTTTTTTTATGTAAATTGCAATTAGGCGGTTGCATACCGAATAGTCAGTTATGTAACGATAGATGTAACGATAGTCATGATATAAAACTATAAAACTAATAAAACTATAAAACTAATGTAATACACATGAAATAAAATAGAGCGGATAATCATAATTGAATACATCCATTCAGTTCAAATTCAGTTTCATATCTTGGCAAGGGTTTCTTGTTTCTTGTTGTTTCTTTCATTATTTCATCTGTCTTTTTCTACAAAGTGATCTACTACCTCTTTCTCAAATGTTCATGATGGATGAAGTTGGGAGACCCTCTGAGGGCCTAGGTATGATGACTGGACATGGGGAACTCTTTGATGGCCTAGATATGATGGCTGGAGTTTCCTAGGGGAAAATGTCTCATCTCTCTCTTAAGGTTAAGAATTCAAGACAAGACAGAAAGCCTGTTTTTTCGAAAAGTTTCTCTCAGAAACTGGCCTTGAACTTTTTTATTTCTGATCGTACTAGATCGATTGGGTGCCTTCTTGGTCAAATATGTGAGAAGTAGGGTATTCCATTTAGGGATGAAAATGGCAGGTTGGAAAACCAGGCTCAGATTCATGTTATGATCTATGCTGTGAAGCCTATCCAGGTGCGATTAGCAGACTTAACCTTGACTGGTGCGAGTCTTCTAGCAAGAGATTATCGTGCCAATGTAGCAGGAACTTTGAACCTAGATCATGACTGATGGGAGCAAGGGATTTTACACACAAACTTTGCTACCCGGTGTATATCTGAACTTGATGATACTCACCCTAGAGGCAGTGGTACTGGTATTGGATTCAAGGAAGACAAGCCAAAATCTTCACTCCTATTGAATATGAGAACACTAGACAATCGGTAGTATTTGTGTCAAAGCTATTTTTATGTTGAAGATCACTGCAAATGATGCTTCAATTCATTTGTTAATTGAAAGTTGCAGGGCAATTCACTGATAAAACATCCACACAGTATTATTTGCTCTGTAAGTCCAATATTGATAAAGTTGAAGTTTTGACAGGTTTACTTGTACGTGGGAATTGATATTGAGTTTTCCTTTCCAATCTCTTTGCAAAATTACAATAATTAATTCAATTACTTAGAATTAACGTGTTGGGCAATTTGGTACCGCCATGATTTAGCACAAATTTGCTTTGTAAGACTTCTGCCAATTAATGTGTAATTCAGAGGTACTCAACTTTGTATGTCCAGTATGACTGTCAAATTTAAAGAATGCTAGTTTTGTAGGAATACTTGTACTTCCATTATGACCATTAAAAGAGTTCTCTTCTCCATTTTCTTAGAGTGATTTGATTTTTGTTTTTTACATCAAACTTGATGCAGAAATAATTGAAATATGAAGTGTGGTTGTCGTGCATATATCTGTATACCAATTCTAATCTTTGGTTATTCCTAAATTGTAATGTCTAATATTTGCTTTGTAGGCCATGACATTCTACAGTTTAATGGACTCTGTCGTCGTCTGAACCATATTATCAATGCTCAAGTATGTATCACAGTTCACAGTTGAGATGTAAGATACCCTAGTTAAGTATTTGGTATATTTATGGTCTTACAATTCACTATATTATTCCGCATCATTATTCAAAGATCGTTCATCTCTTTTATGTCAGGTCTGTTCTTTGGACCATTATTGTCATGATTTAAAGAGAAACCATTAAAAGAAAAATGCAGGAAACACATTTAATGCAACATAATTGTTTTGAAGGGCTATCTTGGATGTTTGTTAAAGAGTGCAGCTACTAGGAATTTCTGAAGCATTGAATGATCTGATAGTGGGAGGGTATATGGCTCGTACTATAATGGAACCACTGTCTCGTTTACATTAGCTTTGTTCGGGAATCTTGCTGGTAGAAATCCAACTGCCCCATACATTTTGCGTTTAGCATCCCAAAAGAATTTCAACAACACATGATGAGAGATGCAAATTATATAAAATAATTTCAAAGTATAGATCAATGTAGATACTTCTATAATGATAGTAAAAAGGTCCTTAAGAAAGACTGAGCTTAAAAGTCACTTGTACAACTGTGCTGTGAAAAAATCTGTTGAACTGCCTCACCAATCCCATGATACAGATAATGTGAATCTGTGAGGTCAGAGTTAGCAAGCCTAGCCTTAGATGGTAAACCCTTATCACTATCCATGCAAAGACCCGTCCTCTATTGATGATCTCCTTGAATGAACATATCACATTCTATTCCATGATTTCTTGTTTGCATAAATGGATGTTGAAATGCACATGGAAAATAGGAATGGTTTGTCCTAATCTCACCACTCAATGGATCCTCTATTAGTTATTTATTAACCATCCAAAAAAAACATGCTTATGTCTTTAAGCATTGTAATTGCCCAAATTCACTTAAATGTTTCATTTTCCCCTCCTTGAGGGTATGATAGTATTAAAATATAATAATAACAAATGAATGTCCATCTTTTATAGATATATAAACAAAAAATCAATTTTCACATATCAAATGAAATACCAAGGATGCAGGTGCAAGGGGGTACTCTTGACCGAGGAGGAAGCATTGAACTTTCCTTATCATGGAACTTAGGATTAACCTCCAGTAACTGCCCTGTTCCTAGGTCTAAAACTCACCTCATCTTTTAGTATCCCTAAACTCACTAGCACAGGAGACTCTAGAAATACAATCTAACATCTTGAGTTGGGAACTCTCCCCTTTGAGCCCAAACTGTTCTCAATCTTCCATTGTATAATTTCTCTCATTTCTTAGTTCTCTCTTGTCTCCTTCTTCCAGGTGATCTACTTCAACAATTCTCTCGTTGATCATCAAGCCAACCTTGCTTTTCGAGGCAAAATGGGGGACCTCTTTATCATTGGTCACTGTTCCACCCTCATAATTCCATGATAATCCCTCCTCTTACTACTCAATTCCATTATCCTTGTGCGGCATCAATTCGTCATACATACACTACGTAGGCTCATGAGACACCCACTACCTCCTAATGTCATCTCCCTATGCTCCAGCCTTCATTACATTCACCTCCCATGCTCTTATGAGTGTCTAGATGGGATTTCCCTTATGTTGTGTCCCGTGGGATATTCTTGTTCGTCCTCTCCACCAATACTTCATAATGGATTCAATAGCAATGGGAGTGGTAGTTATGGCTTGTTTTGAAAATGGCCCTCTGCCTAGCATCTAGCATTTCCCGTACATTTGCCTTCAGTTCTCCCCAATTATGTCTCGTCCTCTGCTAGCTTCAGACCATGTGAACACTTTGGCTTGGTCATGCTCCTCCTTGGCTGAGTCCATGGAGAAGTGTGAACTCACATAACTCAAGTCCGCCCTCCATTAGCTCTTAGGGTAATTTGAGGAACTCCACACCTCCAAAACAATGCAGGTAGAAACTTTCCTAGAGATCTTAGTTCAACACCACCAAACTATTCTCCTGGAATTTTATTTTTCTTTTCAAATAGCTTAAATACTCTCCCAATCAGGTTGGATAAAAACTAGAGATTTTTTTAGAATAGAAAAATTTACTTGATCATGGACCATAAGAAAAATGCTCTTATACCACTAGATGAGATTTTTTTAGAATAGAAAAATTTACTTGATCATGGACCATAAGAAAAATGCTCTTATACCACTAGATGAAATGATCAAAATGATTACAGTATGTATATAAATACATGTAGAGGTGATAAATCACCTCCTTTGGAAAAGAACATAACTTATTATTATAACAACACTCATATAATATTAACCTACTATCATTAGAAATGTTTATACATTATTAGATAGCAGTAATATAACTTAGCTATATTACAATCGCCACCACAAGAGTCCTCTACTCACAACTATGGGTGAAGGGGTCATTGCTTCATTTTAATGTTGAAAATGACATCCAAAAGAATTTGATCTCAATAGAGGTCTCCAAGAAGATATAGTTGTTATAGTGATTATTTTGGCCCTACTTGTCAAATAGTGACAATTAAATTATGATCTTCTACTTCACCTAAACAATTATCTTCTCTTAAGAATGTTGCTCCTTTTGTTGATGATGCAATGACATTGATCAATGGTCTGTACCTTGTGTTAGTCCATCAATGTGAAATAATGGAAATCCCCAGCTAATCCATGAGCTACAAATTGGTTTTAAAACATCCGCAAGAAGATGCCTCTTTCTTGAGAAAAATTGTCCTAAGTTTTCATAGTTCGGCCCCTTGAAACCTTGAGGGGCAGTGTTAATTGCCCTCACAATATCCTGCTGATAGGGATATCAAACAACGTCAAAAGGAATGCTGCAAACAAAGATAGCTCTTGCTACTCTTGACTTAGCTTCTTCTCTCCCTTGATTATTGAACATTTTCAATAATTTGTTATCTTTAGTTGCAATTGCAGATTTGGATATCTCCTCTTCTAGCTGTACCTCCCTCCTCTTCCTTCATGGCCAATCCTTGACTCATTGCTAGCACCCAAGTGAGGATTTCTAACCATGCCTAATTTGCTTCTTTCATCCTTCAACTTTTGAGCATCATTATGATCTTTCTCAAATGTGGCTTACACCTCCGGAATTTTGTTATGTGCGCAAACATCGACATCCTTTACCCCTTCATGCCAAATGTGAACCTTGACTTTTGTGTAAAGAACCCTTGTAGGTCTTGCTGTTGTCACATAAATTGCGCCTCCATTCACATGAACCCCCAACCACGCATTTTCTTGATCTAGAGGATAGTATTCTAGCTTCTTGTTTGCTTGAGGAGCCCTAGGGGCATTAGAAATGACACTATGAAAAATGATAAATGCCACAAAAATAGTAAATAAATCTACTCACAAGGTAACTTCGCTTCCCACACCCTTCTTCTTGCTGCCCACAATCATCCTCTTGCTTGAAATGCGCTGAAGCTCTCCCATTGCTCCAAACACACAAATAAATTTCTTGCTGCTGCTGTAAAAAGCTCTTATTGCTGAAGAAAATACGAGGAATCAGTGAATGAAGTGCTTTCTTAAAGGAAAAAAAAGAGGTCGGGTTTTCAAAAATTATAAATTTTCTTCTTTTTCAAATCAATGTAAAAATCAGTCAATTAAGTATGTGGAGTGATTAGGTATGTTCATTAGTGGTTAAGTGTTTAGTTTACCACCTAAGGGTCCCATGCCCTTCTTGAGTGCTTGGATGGGCCCACACAACAACAAACAAAGAGTTGGAAACAGCACAGTCTTGTCAAAATGGCCTGGAAATGCTGCTGGCTGTATTGTATGGCATTTTGAAATTGAGAAACATCACATGGTACTACCAATGGCATTTCCAAGTCGTTTCGTACCCGTTTCGGCACTTCTAGTCATTTCAGGGATTGTGTGCCAGCTTGGGGGGCATTTCCTACAACATAGGTTTGAAGTCTTTCATTTCTTCATCAACTCCGAAGGGACTTCCTCCTGCTAAGCCATCAGTTATTTTATCGAATGGAACGAAACAGCCAATCCATTAATCTACGTAAGTAAAGGAGAAAACAACATTAAAGAATTGTGCTAGAGCTGTCCAAAAGATGTGCTAGAGAGAAAAACACAGCCAGTGCCTGTAGGCTTAACACCTGTATAAAGGAATGATTCCCATAGGTTAAGGAAAGATCACACAAAATGATTGACCACAAATGAGTCTTGACTGTGTGTTCACTGTTTATACACAACTCAAGAGGTAAGGTGTCCTCCGAGGAGGGTTATGGACCCACATATGAATTGACTAGGTTAGACTAACCTAGTTATACAATAAATAATCATAAGTTGGCCTTAGCCTCACATATTACTGATTAACATGGGTCAGCTGTAGCTACTTCAGAGAATTACACCATTCTCAACACTTCCATTTTCATAGAAAAAGATAAGCATTTGAGGTGGCTCTATCTTTGTTGAAAATTTTATTCATCTCCTTAAGCTTCGTTTACACTTCGCAAGCATATAATCTATTATGAGCACTTTAATCAGCATTACTGCTTGATTTTTTGCATTACTTTGCCTATGACTACCCCTAACAAACACCTGTACTGGAATATGGTATTATATATTGCTTCCCTGTATTAAAATTATGGCCATCGAATTTCCGTAAAGGGTCTGACATAATATTTGACAAGCTCACCGTTCTCCACAAATTAGAAAAAATATTGCCAAGTGCCATTCACAAAATTGTGAAAGTTCCCCAGCATCTCAAATGACATAGTTATCTACACAAGTTCCCTGCTCACTGCTGTCTATTGAACTTTGTACAATCCCAACTCAACACCAACCAACATTATCACTATCTTCACAACCTTTTGGTGTACTGCAAAAATAATTGTTTCCCTCTTTGTGTACCCAGCACCCTCCAAAAAATCAAATTTCTGTCTAAAATAGACTGTAGACAATTATGTGTGTTCATTACAAGTTTAGAACAACCAACTAAAATTGTACCCACGTGTTTCAGGTTGCTCGAGTGTGGTGTGTTGCTTTGCGCATGCCATAGTAGTACATACTGTGTTTCTCTGCATGCACTGTAGGTGTTTGTTCATTTCTGGCTTGCTTATCTGTGCATGTTCTGCCCTCTGCACTGACTCTGCATGTAGGGAGCACCTATGATTTGCCCATGCCTTACAGATTGTCAGATGCCCGCCTGCACAAGCTGGCCACACCATTATATCAAATGCATGCATAGTGTGATGTCCCTTCTTCTGCCACATTTGATGCCCTGCACATCTCTCTTGCATGTCTCTTGTGGATCCGCCACTCTGTACAATCGGGGGGTCAAACACCATTGTTACACACACACGTCTCATCAAGCCTTCCTTGTTATCCTTTAGTTTGACGTTGCTCCCAAACTTCACTATTTGATATGCTATTTCCAGATTTTAGTCAGTATCAATTCTTTTAAAATTATTGTCCACTTTAATTATAGTAATTTCTTGTTTTGTTCTGACATCATTGCCCATGACAGTTTCTGGAATGTATAGGCAGATTCAGCCTCAACATTGACTCCAATTTATCACTTACAATTTGGCAGAAGGTAATTATTTCTTAAGGGAATTTACTGTTGATATTCGTTGTCTGTTTAAGGCTTTAAGCAAATTTATGACTGCTATGCTTTCTTAGGTTTTGAGCACCATTGTTCAGCATGTTGGAATTTAATTCTAACTGCGAACAATGAACAGCGGGACAGAAATCTGATTTCCCGTAGATGTTTCAGCCTGTTCAATGCCGCAAAGTCACTGCTGATATTTTGCACATTGATGTGCATTAAATCTGATCTTCAGCAGTTATCCGAAAGCCGCAAAAGTCCACTGATATTTTTGCACTTTAAATCAACATTAAATGTGCAGAAATAAATTCCCCTGCAACCGACTTATTTCCACCGAGAAAGTCATCACCGCCTCTTCTGCAATAAATACGCAGATAAAGATCAGCAGATATTTTGTTTAGTTTATTATTAAACTCAGATATTTGTTTTGTTATATATACATCAAGCAGCAGTGAGATCAGGCAGATTAATCAAGCAGAAAAGAACAACAGTTCTGTTTCTCTCAGTGTGTGGCAAACATCGTTAATCTCTCTGCAATACAACACAGCACCACTGAAATATAATTTCTTTGGTTTTTTGAGAAAGAATGTGCAGGAGCATGAGCTCACATGAATGAAGCTCTATGCACAGCAGTGCTGAGATAGAGTTGTTGTAATACAGTGCTGAGACAGAGTGCCTAGACAGCAGTGCAGACACAGCAGTGTCAATTTGCAAGTATACACAGATTGAAGTGCCTCTGAAGCAGGCATGTTGAAATCTCTCTATTAAGAGGTAGATGTTATTTGTGTGGAACAAAAGCGTTCCTTGGTGAATCCCTCTGTTAGGAGGAAGATGCTCTTAAGCATAGATTTGTGGAACTAAAGTGTTTCTGCTGTTATCCCTCTGTCAAGAGGAAGACGAATTTGTATCAACTATTTTAGTGTTTATGAATACAAGTTAATTATGTGTTGCTGTTACACCAAGTGTCAAAAACACTTTGATTTCACTCTGTAAGTCTATTAGTGATTTGACGCCATTTGTTTTAATTGCTGTTACACCAAATGTCAATTGTCTCACTGTAAATTCATAAGTGATTTTGACGCCCAACTTCTTAAAGTGACTTAGCGTCAAAATCGTGTTGCCGTTACACCACAAGCAGCGTTGCTGCAACACCAGTTACAGCAACACAGTTTCCAGTTTCCTGTTGCTGCAACACCAGTTACAACAACACAGTTTTCTGTTTTTCTGTTTTTTCTGTGTTAACAGAAACAAAGTATTATTCCGCGTTGCTGCAACACCAGAATCCTGTTGCTGCAACACCAAGTCCAGAAATCGAAATTATCTATTTTTGCGCTGAAACAGAGCAGTTTTGTATTGTCTGTTTGTTAAGGAATTTAGCAGAAAATTCCATCATATCAGAGAGTTGTTCTCTGATGTTTTGTGTTATAGAATTCACCATTAAAATTCCGACATGGTATCAGAGCTAGTCCAGGCTCTTTGAAGGCATCAAAGAAGCTGAAGGAAGATTTCTTGCTGTAATAGCTTCTCCAGCAGAGTGAAGACACAGTCAAAAAATGATCCAAGGTATTTCTCAGTTATTTTTAAATATACGGCCAGTTATTAGACTGTATTTGAAGCATAGTTTAAAGTGCAAGGAGTGGCCAGCCCCAGCACTAGCATGGGTATGTTTAATACTCAGAGCCCACTATTAAATGAGAAAAACTATGACTATTGGGCAATAGTTATGAGAGCCTTGTTTACCTCAAAAGATTTATGGCAATTTGTTGAGGATAGTTTCGAAGAACCAGCAGATAAGAATGAGTTTAATAGCTTAACTCAGGCAGAGAAAGAGATGTTGAAGAGTGACAAGAAGAAGGATGCCAAAGCTCTCTTTTTCCTCTTCCAATCAGTACATGAAAGTATCTTTCCATGGATTGCAGCAGCAACAAAGTCCAAAGAAGCATGGGAAACTCTCAAGACAGCCTATCAAGGCATGGAGAAAGTAAAGACAGTAAAACCTCAGTTCATTGAGGAGGAAGCTTATGATGAAAGCTTAGAGAAAACAGTGAATGATAAAAATTGTTTGTCTCGTGATGAAGATGATGAGGAAATGGCTGAAATGCATCCCCAAACAGCAGCGCCAACACAAGGGCAGCAAGTCGCACCCTTGAGGAAAAGTGAATGTGCTTCTCCAAGCACACCACAAGAAACAACAAATGAAGGTACGAATTCTTTGTTTGCTTTATCTAGTCATGTTGATGGCTCTGTTCATTCCAAAAATGCAGCTGAAGATAGGAAATGGACAAAACCCATGAATGGGAGAAAGCAATTGAAGTTCCTTGAAGATTTGTTTAAAGAATATGGAGTTCGATATGTAACTCTTGCCAAGATGGCTGAGATGGGATTTACTGCAAACACCCTTGTCAATATGACAGAGGAAGAGATTGAAGATTTGATGAAGACCCTGGTAGAACTCTATAAGATGGATTTTCCTATAGGGAAGAGATTTGAAATTACATCTGCCATGAGAGCAGAGAAGGAGCAAGTTGCTGATATTCTGACCAAACCATTGGATCAGAAAAGTTTCGAATTTTTGATGAAGTGTCTGGGTATGACTAATAACCCAGCGGTTGAAATTAAGGGGGAGTGTTGGAATTTAATTCCAACTGCAAACAATGAACAACTGGACAGAACTCTGATTTCCCGTAGATGTTCCAGCCTGTTCAATGCCGCAAAGTCACTGCTGATATTTTGCACATTGATGTGCATTAAATCTGATCTTCAGCAGTTATCCGGAAGCCGCAAAAGTCCACTGATATTTTTGCACTTTAAATCTGCATTAAATGTGCATAAATAAATTCCCCTGCAACCGACTTATTTCCACCGAGAAAGTCATCACCGCCTCTTCTGCAATAAATACGCAGATAAAGACCAGCAGATATTTTCTTTAGTTTATTATTAAACTCAGATATTTGTTTTGTTATATATACATCAAGCAGCAGTGAGATCAGGCAGATTAATCAAGAAGAAAAGAACAGCAGTTCTGTTTCTCTGAGTGTGTGGCAAACAACGTTAATCTCTTTGCAATACAGCACAGCAGTGCTGAAATATAATTTCTGTGGTTTTTTGAGAAAGAATGTGCAGCAGCATGAGCTCACATGAATGAAGCTCTATGCACAACAGTGCTGAGATAGAGTTGTTGTAATACAGTGCTGAGACAGAGTGCCTAGACAGCAGTGCAGACACAACAGTGTCAATTTGCAAGTATACACAGATTGAAGTGCCCCTTAAGCAGGCATGTTGAAATCCCTCTATTAAGAGGTAGATGTTATTTGTGTGGAACAGAAGTGTTCCTTGGTGAATCCCTCTGTTAGGAGGAAGATGCTCTTAAGCATAGATTTGTGGAACTGAAGTATTTCTGTTGTTATCCCTCTGTCAAGAGGAAGACGAATTTGTATCAACTATTTTAGTGTTTATGAATACAAGTTAATTATGGTTGCTGTTACACCAAATGTAAAAAACACTTTGATTTCACTTTGTAAGTCTATTAGTGATTTGACGCCATTTGTTTTAATTGCTGTTACACCAAGCATCAATTGTCTCACTGTAAATTCATAAGTGATTTTGACGCCCAACTTCTTAAAGTGACTTAGCGTCAAAATCGTGTTGCCGTTACACCACGAGCAGTGTTGCTGCAACACCAGTTACAGCAACACAGTTTCTAGTTTCCTGTCGCTGCAACACCAGTTACAGCAACACAGTTTTCTGTTTTTCTATTTTTTCTGTGTTAACAGAAACAGAGTATTATTTCGCGTTGTTGCAACACCAGAATCCTGTTGCTGCAACACCAAGTCCAAAAAACGAAATTATCTATTTTTGTGCTGAAACAGAGCAGTTTTGTGTTGTCTGTTTGTTAAGGAATTTAGCAGAAAATTCCATCATATCAGAGAGTTGTTCTCTGATGTTTTGTGTTATGGAATTCACCATTAAAATTCCGACACAGCAAGCATTCTTGTAACATGCTATTCTAGTTACTCCCGCACGCATACAGGAAAACAAATAATTAGGTTGGCAAAGCCTTTGCCACAAAATTTACCATATTTTAGAGAATGTGTGCATATGACTATTTAACTCATCGTGATTTTTGCAGGCTATAAGGGCTGCAAGCACTGCTGTGATTGGATCTTATTAGGTGTTTGCCTGAGGCATCATTAGCTTTCTCTGCAAGCATGGTGGGAACTAGGTTTTGGATCAAAATCCAAAACCTGAAAACTATTAGTCAGAAAATTCCTTGTGAGTTGCTTCTTAGTTGTTTTAGTTTGGTGTTGTACTTATATGAGATTTGCTACTTGTTTACTGGTTATGAACTCAATTGAGTATGTATAAAATTCCAATTGTATATTCATGTGCAGTTGTAGTTGATTCACTCAATCCCCTACCTACAGGATCCACAGACCATATTGAGGCTATGTTCAAGTTTCTTGTGAATGCACTGGATGAGCAAGAGAGAAAGGAATTGGAGAACTGCTAATTTTGATAGTGTTGGCACCACACTGATTCTTACATTTCTTGGCCCTGTTGTTAAAATGTTGATGCATTGACATATTTTTCTGTAATTTAGCTAAATCTATTAATAATGTAAAGAAGAAGTTACATCATGTCCAGGCACTCCGTGCTCTCATGGGAAACATGGTTGCCAAACTTGCTGAATGGAAGTCTGAGAATTTCTAAGTTCTCTACAATAATAGCAAAGTCTTATATGATGACTGGATCCATCCATGGGCATTTCAAAAATCACATGACAACCAAAATGAGTAACAGGACTATCTAGACACTGGAAGGACCTATTTACAGCCCTCATGATTCTATTGACAACCAAAAACACCATTTTTACAAAAAGATACTTGAAATGACTAAGGCTAGTAATTGGAGTATGTTCCAAGATTGATGAAGATGGGTTGGATTGACCTCCAAAGGGTTGGCCCTTGGAGCTACATTGTGTAGCATCCACCTTACTTTGCTCCTCTTCCTTCATGACAGGCCACCTCCCCCTCTACTTCCCCTCTTTTCAGGACCAACTTCCTAACTTCAATGATAAGATGTTCATATCGTTGGCCCAAATGATCCGTCTTCCCCTCCAGCTAGTGCAGCTTGTTGAGGACCACCCTTTGCTGAGCTACTCTCTCTTTCAGCGTCATGGCCAAGGAGATTTTCATTTGCCAGAACATTTTAACCATTGGTATTCCTACTGCATGAGAAGCCTGTCTCAGGAACCCAATTTCCTCTATTTTAGAATTGAAGCTTATGCCACGTTGCACACAAACCCCTACTTCGAATTCTCTCCAGCTCCATCTTCACTTCCTCTAAGAAACCCTTGTGATAAGCCTCTGTTGCTTCCTTTGCCGTTGCCTCTGTTTTGCAAGCCCGTGGTCTACCCTTGCTGTGGTTGCTTCGCCCTTTCTCATCATCCCTGCATTTCCCCATCTTCATGTCAACTAGAACTCACCTCCAACAAACCATTTTTAAACTACTAGACAAAGTCACTGTGATCCCAATCTCCTCTCTTAGCCATTCTTGGTGGGTTCCGTTCCAATTCCCTTGTCAATTAACATATTTCTAGGCACCAACATTGCCACCCATCCAAACATTATTGAGAGCCACAAACAATACATCTCTGCCCTAAAACTTGACATGAAACCTGACAAAGAAGCCATCCTTGCTGGCAGGCCTAGACAAGACCACATTGCCTTATTAAAGTGTCATTGCAATTGTAAACAAATTAACACACACCCAACTCCAGTCTCGTGCTTTTAGAATGACAATGGAACTAGAATTAACTGGTTACATGAGAACTAGGTTCATCATCATAGATGGAGGACATGCCAAGGTGAATGTCAACCTCCTCTTCCCTTGACCCCATCTCATCAGAGCTGCCATGCATCACATATGTTTGGGCTTTCTCTAGACATGTTGCATGACATGTTGCATGATCATGCTTACGATCATACGACACCTTGATCTGGGAATTTATGTCCTTGAAACCAGTGTTGCGAACATCTCGATAACATCTCGAAATCACGATTTTTTGGCCTAGCCAATGTTTGCCGTTTTTACAGATATTTTTATGGTATCTTAATTTTGCCGATGTTTCCTGATTTTTACCGATATTTGCCCAATTTTTACGATTTTTTAGTTTCATGGACCCTTGCCTATTTTATCCCGAGGCCGATTTTCACCAATATTTTCCTAATTTTTACAATTTTCTGGTTTCTTGGACCCTTGCCTATTTTATCCCGATGCAGATGTTCGCAACATTGCTTGAAAGTTGAAACTAACTTTTTATAAGGGTATGCCAAAAACTTATTCATGTCTATAAGATGAAGGCATCCAACGTTTCCATCTAGGTAATCGCATTTTGACATTATTTAGATATTTTGGAATATAATTTTCAATTTCAAGTTGCCATGTGGCACCCCAAATGAGAAATGGATGTCCTTGAAACAAACTTCTTAAAAGGGAATGTCAAAAACTTTTCATTATGTCTAAGATTAAGGTGCCCGTCTTGTTTACCCCATGCTTGTTTACCCCATGCCATGCTTGTTTACCCCATGCTTTTTTGATAAAAAACATTGTATTCAAATATACTTGACTCTCAAATTACTAATAAAACAAAATGACATTCATGAAATTGTTCCTGCTGGTCAAACTAATAAGGGGAAAATAGTTTTAAAATGCCTCAACCAAAACTTCCTTGCTCAGCACACCCAATACAGAAATCCTTTGGTTTTCAAACTATTTAAAACTTCAATTAATATTTTGTATCAAATTAGTATATTTTTATCACTTCATATATATATATATATATATATATGAAGAACTTATAAAAGTGTCTTGAAAAGGAAAAATCATTTCTGTTGACTTTTTTATTTTAATTAATTTCTTAAAAAATAGATTACTTATCAATTATTGTTGAGGTAAAAATAATATACTATTCTATCAGGTTTTTTTTTAATCACATGGTGAATCGGTAACTGCCAGTCCTAATCTAAGGGAGATCCAGGATCAATCCTCGTAGCTGCCACTATAACACCAAGAGTACATCCAAGTACCTGCAAGTCGATATACTAAGATCTTATGGTTTTAGCAAAGTGAGACTCTCGTGCCACCAAAGTGAGGGTGGGGAATCTACTTCTCGAGCATCCACCACAGCAAGTCAGTGTATTTAATGAGATTTGAACTATGATCTCCCAAGCATACTGCTCTATTAATTACAAACCAAGGAAATATTTGTTTGAAGGTAAATTTCGCTCCATTACTTAAATGGCCTCCATTTTTTATCTTAACTTTATTACTTCCTTAAATTGAATGATAATATCATCTTTTAAAACATTGCGTCGGATTCAAATTGGTGTGTTATTATACATTAGATACCTCATATACTTGACTCAGTCCTTTGGCTAATATCCGAGAAGTGTAGTCGTGTTCTTATTAAGAGAACGATTACGAATAAGTATTCAAATTTTGGTGCACTTTGGAATTTCCCTCTTCCATAAAGATTCAATTGATGGTTCGCCCAACCCAACTCATTACATTTCTAGCTCACAAAACACAAAACCTGCAAATTTGATGGACACTCTGGACTTTCCCTCTTCCATGAAGACTCAATTGATGGTTTGCCCAACCCAACTCATTCCATTTGTAGCTCGTGAAACACAAATTTCAAAACCTGCAAATTCATTGGTAAACGTTAGATAGGGGAGAATATTTCTGTGCTATTCTCTTAGGAGAGCTCATCTCGTAGATCTTCAACTCTGGGCAATATTTCATAGCAATATTGCACAATGTTGTAGAGCAGGTTTCCACTACAATTTCAATATCATTCAGGATTAATGCTGGAAGCAGCTCTATTTATTCTCACTGTCGTGGAAGTGGCCAATAGAGTGAGTGAAAGAACTGATGCTTTTTAACAAATTTTGAACTCCAGAAAGCATAATCCACAATGAGCACAGAAAGTGCGTTTGGGTTATTTAAATTTCCTATGGTAGGACAAGTATGAGGTAAAACTCTTGCAGTGCACATGTTTTATGTGTTGACAATAGTGTCTGTCTTCGATACCTCAATGGAATTTTTGAACAGGTATTTTCTGTGTTATTGATTCAGACCAGTGCCATGGATAATAATACAATTGTTGTGTTCTTTCACAAAAGGTTTATATTTTTATTGGTTATATTGAAGTGGAATTTATGGAGTTTGATAATTCTATTGACACTAATTGTTATAGACTACTCCTACGTAATATAAGTTCAGTGATTCTTCACGTAATATAATATAAGTGCAGTGATCCTACTTGTTGATTCATGCTTTGAGTTGTTTTGTTTTTTGATCAATCAAACTAAATCTCAGAGAAGAAATTTTTCACTAGTAAACAATTTCCTGCACATGCCAAGAGTCTTAAACTCACCCAGTGAAGCATTTCCTAGGAGTAGCTCTTACCATAGCCACATCATGAACACTACTTCACTCAACCCACCAAAAATAATTCTTTGTCCGTCTAGAGACATCAACCAAAGATTCTTCATGATAGCCCACTATAACCTTTTGTTGTTTTTTCTCAACTTCTTTTTATTAGTGCCTGAAAGATATTTTCTTTATCTAAATCAACCCTATTTTTTAAAATCTCATCTAACCTTCTTATCATTCAAAGCAAAGTCTGGAAGCGAAAAATAAAATTTACACTCTCTTCACAGGGCATCAAGACAAATCCCTCACATTGTAAAATTTATCCAGTGATCCCGACAAAGTGAATATATCAATCCCCATTTACTGCACCAACCAAGTTTGAATTGCATAAATAAACATAAAAGTCTTTTAGATTCATCATCAATCAGCGGGCTGAAGAGATATCTAAACTAAATGGATGAGTAGGCCATTCCCAGTAGGCCTGATAAACATTCATTTATGTATATGTTCAATCCCCATTTACTACGCCAAGTTTGAATTGCATAAATAAACATACCAAGCCTGATAACCATTCATTTATGTATATGTTCCCATAATTCTCTGATAATCATTCATTTATGTATATGTTCCCATAATTCTCAATGTGAACGAAACCTACATAACCAATTCAAGAAGAATGTATGAACACGTATGAAATATCTGTAAACTAAATTAATGGGATATGCCTCTGTAAACTAAATTAATGGGATATGCCGATGGGGCCTGAAACCTGTCAGCTTGGCTATTGTGGAGTACCAAAGAAGGTATGTTTTTGTTAATTATTTTGACATCTTTTCATTAAAACTCACAGCCATTTGCATCATGAACTAGGTAGATAATAAGAGATTATGATAAAATTTGTAAGATTAATATGCAATACGAAAGCACTGATAATTGCCATTTCTTATGCAGGAAAAGGGAAAAACGAAGCACTGCTGTTCCAAAGAAAAAGACAGGGCCAAGTTAACCACTGTCCCTTTGGCGGGGAACCACATGCAAACAAGGCGATCCAAATTAAAGCATATCAGTCAGGGAAAGGAAATGGAGATATCGACTCAGCGCAAGAAAGCAAATGGATAACTAAGAGTTAATAGTCTGGCGAATCCCTCAGGATCCTTTGATCCTAAGGGATCGTTGCTTTAACTATTTTTGCATCCTTGACATCTCTGCTTTAGCTGTTATAAAAAGGGGCAACACCGCTAGCCCGGAGAAAGACTGCCATTTTTCTATGTAACTTTTCTTGAATTTGAGACTTTGATCATCGATTCTCGTTGAGAAGTGATCCACTGTAATTATGTTTTAATGCATTAATACAATCCTGGTTGTTGTTTCATCTTTGATCCTGAAATAATCTCAAGTGGTGTGTCCCTGTAGGCTATGGGCCCGGCCCTGGTGGAAGACTTGCTCCTGTACTGTTACTTTTGGTTTGTGCGTGGTTTTACTCATCAGCTTTGTCCGGTAATCTGATATGTTTTGTTATTTTAACTCTGATCTATTCGATTCATGTTAGATTGAGTAATATCATTCTCTGAAATTGTAACATCGTATTGACTTTGCAATGCATTGCTGTTCTTTTAATTGTTGATACGACATTGCTGGTCTTTACAGAATACTGTTGCTGCTCAACATATAAAGTAACTGTGCTCCAACATTCATATTGATGTATTCATCTATGGTTTATAATTAATTGCGATTGCGGCTCAACTGGCATTGTTGTCCCGTTATGAATTACAATCGTTATTCTTGATAACCAAGATTGATAGTGGTGGTATCAAAATCAGATTACTACTTCTCTTAAGGCATGTTGTGTGTGTTATTATCCTGGATTATCATGCGCTTGCATTTGGCTCTGAGTACTGTGACATGTTTCATTACTAATTAGTTGTCATTCTATTTCCGTGTGCTGTCTGATTTACCCTTAAAAAAAGGATTGCTACCTGATTCTTGTAGGGTGCGATTGATGCACTTATTTCTGATGATTAAGGTGTTCCATTTCCTAGTTGCTGTTACATTTCCTAGTTGTTGTTCCATTTCTTTATTATTTACGTTATCATTGCTTTGGTGTGCAGAAGATCTAAAACTATAGTGGGCATTGACATTTGCTGCCTAGTCCCCAGATTGATGATCTGTTCTTTGATTATCTTCAGTTACATCAGTTTACAGAGGGATGAGTTACTGTTACTGGACCCTTGACTGATAAATTGCCTAGTTTCTTGAATGCATGATTTCAACCTTAAGGTGTTCGCTGTAATTAGACCTTGTTTTGAGCATCCATTTACTCTTGTATTCTGAACACTATACTACTAGCATTATACTACTAGCATTATTCTGACAAATGATAGTCTCAAACTGAGACTTTTTGAAATAACAAAATGTTCCTGGATTGACAAACTAATGTAAGGTAATTAGAGGTGAAAAAGACCCTTTTTACGGCTCAACATTTTGGCGCCGTTACTGGGGAAACAATGTAGCCATTTGTCTCTGTTTAAAGTACTGTAAGAGCTTGCTAGGAAAGAATTGGGTTTTAAAAATGGAAGGTAAGAACCTACATGTGGAGTATGTAATAGCCTTGCTCCCCTGCCTGCTTTCCTGCAGATTTGTTGTTGTTTTGTCTGGGTAGAACTTGGTAGTTGATTTGTGTGCATGACTAAGCAGAACAAGTTAGGAAAGAATCCTAAACCTCTACCCAACCTTGACAAAGCTAAGGGGCAGGTGACCCTTTGCTAATCGACCTTTATAGACGAAATCATTAAGAAAGCAGAATCTCAGCCTTCAGTAGGACCTAGAAAAGTTGATTCTAGACAACCCACTAGTTCCCTTCAGGCCACAGGATCACCATCTATAGCCTTTGCTGAGGTGCATAGTCAAAGCGAAGAGCAAGATTTTCAAGAAGTTGAAAATTCTAGCCCAGAACCATTGCAAGAGGGGAATTTTAGCAACCTCTGTGAAGAAAGAGGAGAGACAGGAGAAACTGAAGAACCGAGTTCTCCTCTTAGGGTAGTTCAGCCATGAAGCAGTCTAGATAAGGGAAGTGTTGTAAAAATCATTTATAGCAAAGCCAGAGAACCTGAATCTCCTCAAACATTAGGTACTCTCATTATCCCAGATAAAGGAAGTGCTGTCAAGGCCATTCCTGTTAAAGCCATTTCCCCTCGACAACCTAGGAATACCCTCCTAGATATCCCAGAAGGTTATTGGCATATATTTGACCAAATGGCCCAAAACCAGCCAAACACCCAAACCTCTAAACTGCAATACCCCATTGTGGATACTGCAGCTAATGCACCTATGAAAGCAATTCCTCTTCAGCATATCTCTACATTCCACGGTCTTACATCGGAGGATCCGGATGCATTCTTGTTTGAATTTGACGTGCTGTGTAGAGGATATGACTATACCACCGATCCCCAGAAACTGAAATTATTTCCCTCTACATTAAAAGGGGCTACTTTAAGATGGTTTATGCGATTAGGTGGCGGTGTTATAAATAACTGGGATCAAATGAAAGAGTATTTTCTAAAAAAATATCAGGACTGTTGCAGGTCTAGAGAATTAAAAGATGAAATATTCCAAATGGTAGTTAGACCAAATGAAACATTAGAGGAGTATGTCGAACGATTCCAGTATAATCTTCAAAGATCTCCTTATGCATCATTAACCTTACCTGATAATGTGTTAAAAACAACATTAATTAGGGGAATGAAGGAACAATGGATTGAAACATTAAACACTATGGGAAAATGAGACATTTATCAGGTAAATTTTGTTGACATTATTGATTTATGTATCAGGATTTCGAGAGGCAGCACAAGACTAAAGCCGACAGAACATGATCGGTTTGTAAGAGATAATAGAATTTCGGCAGAAGGAGTAACGCGTGCAGAAATTGGAAATTTATTGGAAAATTTCAAAACTGATATATTAGGGACATTGACAACACAATTTGATATTATGTAGGCCAAACAAAAGCAAGTGGAGGCAGAACAGAATTTGGCAATCTTCTATCCCCGATGCAAGAAGAAGCACAGCCATAAGGAGTGTCCATTCGATGCAGTCCAAGTTTGCGCCATTTGTACGAAAGATCATTCTACGGAAAGCTATCCCTCACTTCTCGGATTGAAGGCAGTATATAAGGAAGTGGAAGAAGAGCCAGAATCGGTGTATCTACTCAATCAACGCCGTCAATGGAAACCACGCCATTCAGGTATGTTTTCAGATCTAACTTCTTCTTTTCAGCCTCTACAATATCATGCTCAACAATATAATACAATGTGGCAAAATCAACCTCCATTCCTAAATTGGTCACAACAGTCATTCCCTTCATCATCTCCATGGCCGAATCAACCAAGCCAACCCAATTGACCAAATTTTTCTTATACCGCACCATATTGGCAAAATAATGTATATCCAGCACAATGGATCCCTTCTACTTCACAGAGTCAAGCCTAGCAGATAAACTGGTAAAGACCGATAAATCAACCAGCAGGAACCATCCCACTCCCTCAACCTACACTACCAGCCTTACAAAAAAACCCCTAGTCTAACTTAAGACCGCAACTCCCAACCCAACCCAACCCTAAACCGAATAATAGACCGATCCAATCTATCCAAATAATTGAAACACCAGAAATAGGGACTGATCTAAAGGAATGTAATGACCTTCAGTTAAGATCGGGGCGTATCATCCAAACAGAGGGAGATAAAATAGTGCAAAGTAAAAATCAGTTACCTATAGAACAACCTTCACAAGAAGAGGATGTGACCAGACAATAGATTCATAATCAAGAAACCACATCCTCTCCCCCATTCCCAGAACGACTAATCATACTTCGACCCATACAATATCCTAATTTTGACATTTTGGGAGAACTGAAAAATCTGTACATAAAAATTCCATTCCTCCAAGACATTCAAGACATCTCGATATATGCAAAGACTATCAAAGAATTATGTATAAAGAAACCAAGGAGGAATATAACAAATAATCCAAGAGTCCAAGTAGTTGGTACTCTATCCGACTTATTATCAGGGAAAGAAACACCCGTTAAATATGAAGACCCAGGAAACCCAATAGTAGCCATACAAATTTATGGTCAAACCTTTTCAAATGCCTTAGTTGATCTAGGAGCTGTAATCAATATCTTAACAAATACCACTTGCGAAAAACTAGGCATTACATCAGTAGAACCCACCTTTACTTCATTATAATTGGCTGACTAATCTGTGGTTTGCACACTACATGATGTCATGGTCTCTGTTGACTCCTGGGAGTATCTAGCCGACTTTCTGATAATAAGCTCCAAAAACGGACTTGATGGACATCCATTGATTTTAGGCAGACCTTGGCTTGCAACTGTCGATGCTTACATTGCCTGCCGACAAGGCAATATGACCATAACTACAGGGGCAAATATCAAGAACTTAGCTTTATACCCTCCAGCGCAGCCAAGTGTCACAATAATAAAAGCTAACAAGCATCTTGTATCATACTTCAATGAAAATATTAGATCTCCATTAACTATAAAAGAGACCCTTGATTTCAAAGACCAAACAGAAGATGATGCCATTAACAATTTTATTAGCCAAACTAAAACCAGATCCCACATACAATATCACATGATGGAAGCAACATTTGATAATGAGTTAGAAGAAGATCCTCTTAAAGATACACACGAGCAAACAATACCCACTACTTCTGTTTCAAATAGCAAAATTATAGAAACTGAGTCAAGAAAGACTTTAAACATTAATGCCAACCTGACTCCCAAACAAGAAGAGAAGCTCATCCAACTATTGAGGAAATATAAAGAAGCATTTGCATGGGACTACCCTGATATGAAAGGAATTGATCCCCAATTATGTACACACCACATTTACATGGAAAAAGACGCAAGACCTGTTTGCTAGCCTCAAAGGAGACTTAATCCTCATTTAAAAGATGTAGTAAAAGCTGAACTTCAAAAACTTTTAGATGTCAACTTCATCTACCCTATCTTCGATAGTAAATGGGTCTCTCCACTTGTGGTAGTACCAAAGAAAAATGAAAAGTGGAGGATTTGTGTAGATTATAGAGAACTACATAAAGCAACACAAAAAGACCACTTTCCTCTTCCATTCATTGACCAAGTATTAGACACTTTGGCAGGAAAGAAATTCTTTTCTTTCTTAGATGGCTTCAGTGGGTACAATCAAATTCAGATTGCCCTTGAAGACCAAGACAAAACCACTTTTACTTGTCCTTGGGGAACATTCGCCTATAGAGTTCTACCTTTTGGTTTATGCAACGCTCCTGCCACATTTCAAAGGGCTATCCTCAGTATTTTTTCGGACTTAATAAATGAAGGACTTGAAGTATATATGGACGAATTTACACCATACAGAGATGATTTTGATCCAGCATTAGACACACTGGAAAAAGTCCTACAGCACTGCATTGCCACCAGACTTTGTTTGAACCATGAGAAATGTTATATGATGATGACTGAAGGGCTTATCCTAGGCCATTATATCTCGGGAACTGGCATACAGGTAGACCCAACCAAAATTCGAATAATTTTGTTGATTCCTACTCCTACAACTCAAACAAAGGTACACAGTTTTCTTGGATTTTCTGGTTATTATAGAAGGTTTATAGAACATTTTTCGCATATTACTGCTCCTCTATATGCACTGACAGGTAATGTTGACTTTCTTTGGACAGAAAAATGTGAACGTGTTTTCCAGGATCTGAAGAAGCTTGTGTCCACAACCCCAGTCCTTCAAGGACCAAATTGGGACCTGTCATTTCAAATTTCATCAAATGCCTCAAATATAGCTATTGACATAGTCCTTGGGTAGGAAGAAGATAAAAAACCATATGCAATTTATTATATTAGCGAAAATTTCTCCTACTGAATTGAATTATACTGTTACTGAAAAAGAATTTCTAGTTTTAATACATGTTGTCAATACGTTTAGGCATTACATTACTGAATATCCTATTATCTTGTATACAGATCACTCTGCCATAAAATATTTAGCAAATAAACCAATCACAAATGGCAGAATAACTAGATGGTGGATTTTATTGCAAGAATTTGACATTACAATCAAGGACCGACCCGGAAAAGAAAATCTCGTAGACGACTTTCTCTCGCGAATGCCAAAACCTGTGGACACAGTAGCAGTTGAAGATCAATTTCCAAATGAGAATTTGTTTGCTGTCACTATTAAAACACCCTAGTATGTTGACGTTGAGAATTACTTAGCAGTAGCTAAATTACCAAAACATCTAACCCCCAATGAATGAAAATAGATTGTCCAGTGAAGTGCTCAATTTTCTTAGATTAGGGGCTACCTGTTCCATACAGGGGTAGATATGCACATCAGGAGATGCATCCACGAGGATGATATTTTTGATATTTTAAAAGCCTGTCATGATGGACCATGTGGTGGACATTTCGATGATCGCAGAACTGGGCATAAGGTCCTGCAAACAGGCTATTATTGGCCCATAATCTTCAAAGATGCAAAGAATTTCGTCCAAGCCCGTGACAGTTGCCAGAGAGTAGGACGCCCTGGTCAGTCCGATGAAATGCCCCTGAACCCACAGCTAGTTATTGAACTATTCGAGCGATGGGCCCTCGATTTTGTTGGACCAATTAACCCATCATCGAACAAGAAAACATATATTTTTTTGTGGCAACAGAATATGTCACCTAATGGGTTGAAGCAGAGGCATTGCTGAGAGCTACAGAGGATTTTGTCATACAGTTCCTGTTCCATATATTTGTGCGTTATGGGCTTCCAAGAGATATAATTACAGATGGTGGACTACAGTTTGCTGGTAACATGATTGCTGCAACACTAAAAAATTATCATATCCAGCACAAAATTACCTCTCCATACCACCCACAGGCAAATGGTCAGGTAGAAAGCAGCAATAAAATAATAGAGGCAATTTTAACAAAAACCATTGCATCTCATATACGTGATTGGGCTGCAAGACTACCAGAAGCCTTGTGGGCTTACAAAATGACATGGAGAAGCACTACTGGCTATTCACCATACCAATTTGTGTTCGGAAATGAACCCGTCTTTCCTATAGAATTCGAAATCCAAACACTACGAATAGCACAAGAAGTCGGCTTAGATCTAAATGAGGCACAGATTAATAGATTACAGCAGATTAACGAGCTAGATTAAATTAGGCTCTCTACCCTCCAAAACACTGCATTAATCCAACAGCAGCGAGCCAAATGGCATGATGCTCTCATTAAAAATAAAGTCTTCCACGAAGGAGACTGGGCACTTTTGTGTGATTCTAGGTTTCAGGGTTTTCCCGAGAAACTCTAGACTAATTGGCTGGGGCCATATGAAATACAGAAGGTACATGACAATGGCACCCTTACGTTAACCACCATTGATGGATCTGGATATTCCTTCAAAGCAAATGGCCACCAAGTTCGACTATATTATAAACCACTTACTCGGGAATCCTTTTATCAGCAACTACGTAAAGACTCTGACATGAAAATTTTGGAGGAGAAATCCTCCTCACATGTGATTCATTAAGTGATTCACCTGTATTTACACTTTGTACATAATTTCCTTGTTTTGTTAAATCATTTTTTGTACATATTTGTGTATTAGCACTTTGCTGTTCCTTTTCGAAGCAGCAGCAATGAGATCGTTTTTACTATTCCTTTTTTTTTTTTTAAAGAATAACACTTGCATTTTTCCTGTTGTTCCTTTTTCAAGAGGAACGACACTATCGTTTTTGCTGTTCCTTTTTGGAACGAACATCATTCATGTGCACTATGGTTGTTCCTGTTGTTCCTTTTCCAAAGGAACAACATTTTTGTTTTGCTGTTCCTTCTTCAAAGGAACAACACCTTTTGGGCCAGCTGATTCATTATGCCGTTCTTTTTTTTCACTTTCATTTTGATGTTCATTTTCCAAAGGAATGACATTTGTGTTTTCTGTTGTTCCTTTTCCAAAGGAACAACACTTTTCGATTTCTGCTGTTTCTTTTCCAAAGGAACGACAGTTGTGTTTTCTGTTGTTCCTTTTCTAAAGGAACACCACTTTTTGCTTTCTGTTGTTCCTTTTCCAAAGGAACAACACTTTTCAATTTCTGTTGTTCTTTTTCCAAAGGAACAACATTTGTGTTTTCTATTGTTCCTTTTCCAAAGGAACAACACTTTTTGCTTTCTGCTATTCCTTTTCCAAAGGAACAACACTTTTCGATTTCATTTGTTTTCTGCTGACAACATTTTTGGCTTTTTGTTGTTCCTTTTCCAAAGGAACATCATTTTTCGAATTTTGTTGTTCCTTTTCGAAAGGAACAACACTTTTGTTTTTTGCTGTTCCTTTTCCAAAGGAATGACATTTGTGTTTTCTGCTAGGAACAACACTTTTGATTTTTGTTGTTCATTTTTCAAAGGAACAACACTTGTATTCTTTTTCTCTTCCTTTTTGAAATAAAAACATCCTCGTATTCCTTTACTTATGCTTGTTTCCAGAAAGATGCCTGTTGTTCCTGCTGTTTCAAGTCTTTTGGAACACTCATGCAATGGATAGAAAACGACAGCATACTGAAATCAGTAAATTATATAAAATCGCTATTTTTACAAGAAATTGCTCTAAATTGGTAAGAGGAAAGACGGAAGGACGCACTTATCCATTATTTTTGCTGTCATTATTCTACTAATTCTGATCTGATTGGTTATCTTTATCATGTTGGTCCGTTTTAAGTTTTCATAATCTTCTTTGATTATTGTTCAAGGATAAGAACAAATGGTCTATATGTTTCTATTGATATGTTAAGACTTCTTCGACCATTCCTACTCTTAAGGAGTGTTGAACCATCCTTTGTGTATAAATAGGACAGTACTTTATGAAAGAAAAAAGAAAAAAAGAAAGAAAGATGATGTTTATATGACTTGTTGTCAAATGCAGGATAGGGGGTCTCATCAAGAGCCAGCCTACCATGCTCATAAGGAAGAAAGTGAAGTGGCACTCCCACTATGGTCACCACACCAGGGATATGGTCCAAGAGGCACATTAAAAAAAATTAAGCGTCCTTGGAACAAGAAGTCTCATCATGAGCCAGCCTATCGACCTTTCACTCCTTCCTGGTGAATGGCATTATGGATAACTGGTCACCAAGCAAGCATAATGACCTACATTTTGACACCGTATAACACTTCCTAAGCATACATAAAGGATCATGGTTCCATGGGTGGACCAAACAACTCTGCCAAGGTTATGGACACTTGTCGGCAGTAGAGCTCTATTAATGGTATTGAAGTCACACTACTTATACACCAATAGGTAATCATCAACACCCTTTGTAGTGGCCAATCTAGGGTGCTAGATTAGACTAGATTTAATATCAACCAAGGTAGGTAAACCTAGAGGCACGTGTCTAAAGTCTATATACCTAAAAGGATCTCATCTACCTAACTAAGTGTCTACTGTGATAGGCTACAACACTCCTTTACAGGAGATTGAAATATGTTTCCTCTCACACCTTAACGCTCAGATCATCTAATTTAATTAACTATTCTAAAGAAACAGCGTGTTACTAGTCTGAGTTTTCAACCCTCTTACAAGGATATCATTCACAAAAGCTCTTTCCAACTAACACACTAAGCATTCATGAAAACCAAAAGCTCTTTTAAACATACTGAAATTTAAATGCATGAAAACAGAGTCCACAGAGATACTTCGAAATTCAATGGTCGATCAAATCTTTTACAAGATCTTGTTCAATAATCTAGCAATCGAATTCTCAAGCTATCACCATGAATAATACTTGCAAGAAATTATAATCGAATCAATAAACTCACAGGCAAGAAAATAACATTAAATGCTATGCAACACTATTCAGATTCGAAAATGCTATGGAAATAAAAATAAAAGTATACCTATCTCCACGTAGGGCCCGTCCACGCTTCAATGGCACACTTAGGAAACTTCAAGCGATGAAAACGTTAATGCATAAGCACTGGAATGGTAAAACGATGCCTGTAATTAAGTTCTAGAAATCAAATCACATGCAAGAGCAATGTTCTAGAAATAATACACAAGAACAACAACATTCTGGACAATACAATACGCAGTCCTTTAATCTGCCTGTCTACTATTCTATGTTCACTAACTTTCCCTCCATAATCGAATGTACATACATTATCAAGAAGATGTTTCTGCTTTTACAAAAAAGGTGATTTTTGTCTTTTCTAATCTTAACTGATTTCCAAAGCAAAACGAAATCAGTTTAGGCAACTCTGGCTTTTTGTTGCTTTTGTGACCAAAAAGGTTGGGTTTGACCAGAATTGACCATGTATCCAGGGGCTTTAAATTCGCTGTTGAATGGATCTTTCACTATGTATGTATGTTCTAGATCACGTTCCTATCCTTTGTTTTGATTTTCCTACCATGCCACGTGTCACATCATAAACCATTTATAGGAAGTCATGACATCCTGTAATTTTGTTGAAAATTTCTAGTTTTTAACATAAAAATTCACAAAATAAATTTAATGTAAAATAACAACTATAATGCTTTGATTAATCAATTTCAATGGACTATGAGGGGTTTATGGGAGAAAAAGATAGACAAATGATGGATTTCTAGAAGAAAAGGATGGCAATGAAATGGTACCAACATCTCCCCCAAGCTCAATGATTTAGCATGTCCTCATGCTAATCCTGATGTGCGCCCTTTATACTCTGTAACTGCTTGTGCCTCTGCCGCTTGTAGCAATGCATCTATATTCTTCTGAGCTTGGGCATTCCTCTGGACGTGGAGCTCATGTTTCAAATTCTTGTATTTTTATTTGAGAGCTTTCTTTTGAGTATACCATTTGGTTGCCCACTTGCAATTGTCAGTTTGTTCAGTCCCGAGTTCTTTGATTTGCTCCTTTAGCTTCTCATTTTTCTACTGAGTCTTCTTGCTCTGAGCTCTTAACATTTCATTCTCCTTCTTGATGACCTTCTCTAGCATGTTTGCCTCCATCAATTCCTCTTTTAGCTTTTCAATTTGTTTTTCTAACCTCCTTTGTTTCTTGTTTTCAGGTGCTGGCTCTTTCCCTTGTCCATTGTTACTCTCAACTTCCATTTCTGCTCCTGGTCTTGGCTGTGAATGAGCACTGCTCTCAATGTCCATTGGTGCATTTGCATTTGACTCTGGTTGATCATCTTGTGTTTGGGTCTTTTGTATTCTCCTTGATCTTCTTGTATAAGCAATGAAAATTTTGTCTTGCTCAATTTTTTGGGCAGCTTCTTGCCTCATCCTTCTTGTCCTCACACTACTGTTGTGTGGAGGAACATTTCTTGACTTGCGATCAGGGAGTTCCTCATCAATATCAAGCATAAACTTTGAGTGCTCTTGCTATTCCTGTTCATCTTCTCCATCTTTAATTTGATTAGCAACCAAAAATTCTTTCATGTTTTTGCCCTCCTCTGCAACTCAAATTCAACTAGAATTTTAATCAACCCAAAATGATACAAACTTTTATCTTCATTACCCTTTTGTTTTTGAATAGTTTTTGACATCTTAGTCAAACTTTGTAAGAGGAAATAGGGTAGACTGACGGTGCATTGCCCTTTTAAGTGCAACAGGAGTTTGATGTGATATAGATATACTATGTTGTAACGACCTTCACATGTAACAAATTTCTGAATAATGTACACCATTTCATCCCATGGGTGCATCAGCCAACTTCTAAGGACACCCTTTTTCCAGTTGACAGAGGAAACCCTCGACCTAGACATACACTGAGTCCATGATTTTTCCTTAAATTGTTTTGTTTTGAAATATTTTTCCCCTTCTAAACTGATTCCTAAGGTTTGTGCTATGGTATCCTATGAGATCCTAAAAGAGAAGTTGCCTATCAATGCTTTCTCTCCATTAAATGTGAATGCAAACTACTTGGTTACTTCTTCATTGTTCCCATTAAACTTCTCTAGAAAACTTAACCATTGCTTTTCCCTTAAAATCGTAATACAGTCATCATGATATTGGGAACTATCAAATGTCTCATGCTCTGCTCTATTGGTCATTTTGAAAAAGAAATTATTTTTCCAACCATTTTTGTTTATGCTTCAACAATTCAATAAGGGTCTCTTGATTTGTTACCTCTGTTCCGCGCTCCACTCAATCGACCTGGTAGCGCCCTCGGTTCTCGGGGTCTCCTTCTTCAATTGCTTGGGTAGCGACCGGATTCACGTCCTCGAATTATGGGCGGTGGTAGAAACTTGTGGTGAGCCTATTTGCTATGCTCTCCCTTTGTAGCGCCTACTGTCTCGGCCTTCTTTGAAATCACAGAGTTTGAATCACTTAATATGGTAACACCCTTTCATGAATTGAGAGTTTTATGAAATGAAACTTAACAACTGACCTTACCCAAATTACTATAATGATAATGCAAAGTGCATTCACATCATAAAGACAGAGGAGCTGTACTGGTTTTCATAGGTACAATCATGAGAATGCCATAGACATATAAGGAGTGCTGGAGTGATGATAACAAATATATGTTGCATGAGTCAACTTGGGTCAAACAATTGTTTTATAACTTGGCCGATTCAAAAATGAATGAAATCGTTTAACACTTGTCTCTCCAATAATTCACCACTTGTCCATTACTTGTTGGTACTTGGCCGATTAGGAAGATGATGGATCGATGATAAGGTTTGATGGCCGATTCAAGAATGAGGAGTTAATGACAAGGTTTGAAGGGTGGTGTAGGAAAAGATTTAAAAATCGTAGGAGGAATATGGCAATAGGCTAAAGTGTGTTGTGAAATGATAGCAGAGTTGAGTAGTTAGGAATGTTACAAGGGTCATGGGTATAGGGGTGTTTTTGAAATTGATCATAAGCAATCATAATCATCATGTTTAACACTAAAATAATTCAAGAATTTTAAATGTTAAAAATAAAAGTTAGAATAATACATTACACTTGTTGGTTGACCAAAAGTTGAGTTGGCATGCACGGGTAGGATTGATCTTCATTGTCCAGATATGCTTAATCTTCACTATCCATAACAGGCCCCTTTTGAGATGAAATTGGATATAACAGGTCCCTCTGAAATCTGAAGAATTATGTTTGTGTAGCTTCTTTGAAATCTGTGTGCAGCTTCTTTGAAATCTGAAGAACTATGTGTGTGCAGCTTCCTTGATCTTTGATGTTGATGTAGCCTTGATGATAAGCAACCTTTGAAACTCTGTTGAAACTTTGTTGAAGTAGCCTGATGTACCTTGAATGCAGTCTTTAACAGGTCCCTTTGATGTTTGTTGAACAGGTCCCACTAATATTGGTGCTGGTAACATAGTCTTCTGAACAGGTCCCACTGCATATTGCTTGAACAGGTCCCTCTAATTAGAACAAAGACAAAAACAACTCCTTTATTGAAATACTAAAGTGCTGAAAAAACTCTTTGAAAATTTACAATGAGGAGATGAGATAAGGAAAACAAAAATGCTGATGCTTCTCCCCCACTAAAGCTTTGACTTGTCCTCAAGTCATTATTGAAGCGATGAATTAAATAGTAAACCAACAGAACAAGGAATTCTTACTGGCCAAAGGATTGGTTTTCAAGTAAGAATTCTGGGTTAGAGTGTGCCAGAGTCTGGTTTTCACGTCTAAACCATTATTAGTTTTTTTTTTAAATGTTTTTTTTGTTTTTTTATTCTTTTTTATTTTATTATATATATATAATATATATGTATATAATATATATATATATAAATGAAATGAAATGAACTAAGGTAGAGAAATCACAGCTGAAGGTTGCAATAGCTCAAACTCCCTTTGCTGAGATACAGTTTGAAGAAAATCCTCCTTGTTGATGGGCTTATGATAGAGTTTCAACCTATGGCCATTGACAAGAAAGGGGTGGCCTTATCCATCGATGGTAGTAAGCTTGACTGATCCATTTTCATAAACTTGAACTATTTCATATGGGCCCATCCAATGTGTGGTAAATTTGGCTTTATGATCTCTGAATTTAGAGTCAAAGAGTAAAGCCCAGTCTCCTTCTTTGAACTGTTTCTTTTTTATGTGTGCATCATGCAGCCATCTTATAAGTATGTATTTGAAATTCAATAGGAAGCATTACCTCTTTTCCATACAACAACTGATATGGTTTAAATCTTGTAGTGTTCTTCCATGTGATTCTATAAGCCCGGAGTGCATCTTTGAGCTTCTCTTCCCAATTATTTCTGTTCATTGCTACGGTCTTAGTGATAATTCCTTCCAATGTTTTATTTGCGGATTCCACCTGGCCAGTGGCCTGTGGATGGTAAGGTGTACTTTTTCTGTGCTTGATTTGATATTTTTTTGTGATGTCTATAACTAGCTTTGAAGTAAACTGAGTACCTTGATCTGTCACTATCTCCCTTGGTACTCCATACCTTACAAAAATTTCTTCAAAAAGGAAGTTTACCACTGTTTGTTCAGTTGCCCGGACTAGTTCTTTGGCTTCAACCCATTTTTTCACGTAATTAGTACATACTAGGATGTACTTTTTACCTTAGGAAGTTGGATTGATGGGTCCTATGAAATCTAGAGCTCATTTTTCAAATGGCTCTAAGTGTACTTGAGGCTGAAGTGGCATTTCATCTGTAGCTGTTGGCCTGCCCATTCTTTGACAGTTATCACAACTCTTCACATACTTCTTGGAATCCTTAAAAATAGACGGCCAGTAGTATCCAAGACTGAGAATCTTGAATGTTGTTCTCTTAGCTACAAAATGCCCACCACACGGTTCATCATGGGAAGATTTTAAAATATCAATTATTTCATCATTTCTTACACATCGTCTAATAATAATATCATAACTAGTGTAAAATAAATCTCCATTAACCCATGAGTATCGAGCACTTTGTTTGATTAGCCTCTTCTTTTCCTTTGGAGTGAAATATGGAGGTGTTCTTCCTGTGGACAAATAGTTGCCCAAGTCAGCATACCAAGGATTCACTATTGAAATTGCAAATAAATTTTCATCTGGAAAAGAATCTTCAACCGGAACAACATCACCTGGATTTTGTAGTCTAGAAAGAAAATCTGCCACTTGATTCTCCTTACCTGGTCTATCTAACACTGTGATGTTAAATTACTGTAATAATAACAACCATCTGGTAACTCTGCCATTAGTTACTGGTTTATTCATTAAATACTTAATGGCATAATGGTCGGTATGTACAAAAACCTCATAACCAGTTATATAATATCGGAATTTATTCACAGCATGTATGATTGCAAGCATTTCTTTTTCAGTGACTGTGTAGTTTACTTCTGCAGGTGTTAGATTTTTACTAATGAAATAGATGGCATAATGAAAAGACTCCTCTTTTTGGCCTAATGAGGCACCTACTGCAGTATCAGATGCATCTGTAAAGATGTGAAATGGTAGGTTCCAGTTAAGTCCTTTTAAGACTGGTGTGGTTGATAACTTTTGTTTGAGTATTTCGAATGCTTGTTGACAATTATCATTCCAGTTGAAAGGTGCATCTCTGGCTAGAAGCTTAAACAAAGGTAAAGCAATTCTACTAAAATGTTCAATAAACCTTCTGTAATAGCTTGCATACCCAAGAAAACTTCTTACCTCTTTTGGAGTCTTCGGAATTGGCAAATTGACAATGATCTGGATTTTTGATGGATCAACTTTAATGCCTTGAGAAGAAATATAGTGTCCTAATACTATCCCTTCATTTAACATCATAAAACACTTTTCTATGCTCAGGGACAGATTAGCTTCAATACATCTCTTCAAAAAATTTTCAAGATTCGCTAATGCATGCTCAAATGAATCACCATACACTGAAAAATCATCCATGTAAACTTCAACACAATCATGAACTAAATCAGCAAAAATAGCTAATACAACTCTCTGAAATGTAGCTGGAGCATTGCAAAGTCCAAATGGCAAAACATTATAAGCATAAGTGCCCCAAGGACAAGTAAAAGTGGTTTTGTCCTGGTCCTCTAAAGCTATCCTGATTTGGTTGTCTCCACTGAAACCATCAAGAAAAGAGAATGATGATTTCCCAACTAATGTGTCTAGCACTTGGTCAATAAATGGTAGCGGGAAATAATCTTTGAGGGTTGCTTTGTTCAATTGTCTGTAATCAACACAAATCCTCCACTTACCATTTTTCGTGGGCACTACTACCAATGGGGATACCCACTGACTGTCAGAGATAGGATAGATAAAATTGGCTTTCAACAGTTTTTGTAATTCCTCTCTAACAATATCCTGAAGCATGGGATTCATTCGTCTCTGCGGTTGCCTCACTGGTTTGATATTACTATCTGTATAAATATGGTGAGTGCATGTTTCAGGGTGAATTTTCCATGCATATCGGTGTAGTCCCAAGCAAATGCTTTTTGGTATTTTCTCAATAATTGAATCAATTTCTCTTCCTGAGATGAGTCTAGGTGAGTGCCAATATTCAAAGTTTTTCCCGGACTAATCTCTATGGTCCTGCTCTGTGTGTTTGTGATAGATTGGATAGGAAAAATGTTGTGAAATGTTGTTTGCAAAGAATGAATGGTGCATGTTTCCTTAAAATTTTGTACCAAAAGTTCATCTGTAGCATGGTATTGGTCATTTCTCAATTCTTCAGAAACATCAGGTTGAGAGAGGAACAATTCTACCAAATCATCATTAGTATGTTCTTGAAAATCATAGATTTGGTTGATGTTGAAAACAGATTGAACTTCTGCCTTATCATTGCATTTATCATCAAACCATAAATTGTGTGCTACTGCTGGTGATTGTGCTGATGGGTAAAGAGTGAGTTGTTTTCTTTCAGTTCCTCGTGAAATGATCATATTACCCGATCTACATCCTATGAATGCATCAGCAGTTTGCTAACCCATGCGTCTTACCAAGGATGCATAGGGTTTCCTCCTAAATTGGATTTTGCGCTGAAGAACTTAAAAAGTCCACTAGATTACTTCCCAAGAGTCCAGTGTGAAACAATTATGTCCTCCAAAATCCCTTCAGGAATCACTTTAGACCTATCAGCGAGTTCTAGAACAATTGTTGTGTGCTGCAAGTTTGTGAGCTGGAGTGCTTTCATGGTTTCAAGATTCATCACATTTATTGCGGCCCCAAGGTCAATTAAGGTGTTTGGAATATGTATGTTGTTAATGATTGTAGTGACTTTGGGAATACCAGGATCAACATACTTTTCCATTGAAATGGTGTTTGACATAAGGCCAGCTAAATGTCCAATAACATGAATGGTTTGTGGATCAACTCTTTTCCTAGTAGGCTTTTTAAGGCACAGTTCTTTGATGGATTTAGTATATATGGGAATGTCTTTTATGGCTTGTAGTAGCAGAATTTTTATATAGACATTCTTTAGCTCATCTAAAACATCAAACTATGGTATATACATGGGAAGTTTTGTTTGGACCAATCTGTTTGGAAAAGGTGGTGGATGCAATGGTTGCATTTGTTTATTTTTGATGTCATCATTTGGTTTCCTTTGAATGGGAGTTTCATCTTCATTTTCTTCATTTTCTTCTTGTTTATCAACTGTTGGAGATTCTTTGTGAAGTACCTTACCAGACCTCAAATTGATGTTTTGCAAGGGTAATTTGGGATATGAGGGTCCCTCATCTACATTGTAAGCTGGTCTCTCTGCTCTGTTATTTGGATTTGGTATAGGTTGAGCAAGGATTTGAGTAGGTCTAGGAGGTTGTGGGTTAGATGGAAGTTGTAATTGTGGTGAATTTATTGGTGGAGGAGCAGGCAATGCTTGTTGAGTGGGTTGGAGTTGATGTGGGTAAACAACTTGTTGTTGAGGATATTGTTGATATGGTTGTGAATATGGTTGGTATGGTTGAGTGTATGGTTGATATTGTTGAGAGTATTGCTGAGATGGTCTCCATTATTGTTGTGGGTAACTTTGGTGTTGCCATGGCATGGGTACATTCCATGAATTCTGAGCATACATCTGATCATGTGCAGGAAATTGCAAATTCTGGTTTGGGAACATACCTTGAGGTGGAGGTCTTGGCTGCCATGGTCTCTTTGTGCCCATAAAGTACACATTCTCCATATCTGTATTAGCTGCCACATTACAATTCTGCAAAACCTTGACTTTAGAGCAATGAAATATATCATGATTTTCAATACAAAAGGCACAAACTTGAATGTTCTCTAATGGACAATCTTTTAAGGCATGTTTCTTCCGGCATTTTGGACAAAAGATAGCCATCATTTGATCTTCCTCTTCTTGTCTTTTCTTAGCTTTAAGAGTGTCAATTTGAGTTCCTAAGGTACTCAATAGATATGTTTTGAATTCCTCTAATAGATTTCCTATTTCAGATCGTGTGACACTTGCTGAAGCAGATTTTGTGGCTTTGGATGATATGGTTCTCTTTCCAATTTTGGCTTTGCTCCTAGAATACTTTTCACATAAATTAGCAATTTATTTGAAAGGTAAGGTGGAAATATCACCTTTGGCCATCAAATTAAGATCATATAAGTATTCCTCTCGAATGCCCTTCAAAAATATTGTTTGAATGAGATCAAGAGTCATGGATCGATGTTTTGATTTTTGTAAATTGTAAGCAAATTGTTCCAAGTACTCTTCTAGATTTTCATCCTCTTGTTGATTCATCCTAAAGATATCATCTTTAGAATCCTTCGATCTACAATAAGGTTGGTATTTCTTTAGGAA